>PISX010002484.1:0-28344 GCA_004024625.1 Mellivora capensis | reverse complement strand
CCAGCCACTTTAAGATTTTATCTATTCCTTTGAGAGAAAGAGACAGAAAGGAAGAGCGTGAGCAGAGAGGGGCAGGGGGAGAGGGGGAAAGAATCTGAAGCAAACTGCTCGGAGCACAGAGTCAGGTGCTCGGGGCTCGATCCCACAACCCCGAGATCATGACCTGAGCAGAAACCCGAGTCCGGGGCTTAACCGACTGGGCAACTCGGATGCTCTGGCAGCCACTTGAATCTCAGTTTCTCTACTGACATACACTTGACAGGCTCACTGTAAGACAGAAAATGCCACATCAACCGCGGGGTTCGTGTGTGCATTTTTCCTCTGGCAAAGTGCCATCTCTATGGTAATTACTCTGCATTTCTAAATGCAATTACACTGTCATCGGCCATAACTGAATTTGCCTATGGCTGCATGGCTCTTACTGATCAAACCGACTGAGGAAACAAATAATTAAAGAGAAGTTTCAGGATATTTCCATCCTGTGAGTCACAGCACATTTTAGGGCTGTGCTCCTCCTGATTCAATGATTTTTGGAAAAAAAAAAAAATTAAGTGTCAAGGCGCCTGGGTGGCTCAGTCATTAAGCGTCTGCCTTTGGCTCAGATCGTGATCCCAGGGTCCTGGGATCAAGCCCCACACCCTGCTCAGTGGGAAGCCTGCTTCTCCCTCTGCCACTCCCCCTGTTTGTGTTCCCTCTCTCGCTGTGTCTGTCTCTCTGTGTCAGATAAATAAATAAAATCTTTTAAAAAATTTAGTGTTAAAAATAGCAGTCCTTTAAGGGCACTCGCTCTATGATAGACACTACGCCAGGACCCGCAGCCGGAGGGTGTCTTGTGTTCTCATCACAGCTTTGTGAAGTAAGACGTGATATTAGCCCCATTTTACAGATGAAAAAGCAGACTTAGAGCAAATAAGTGGCCCACAGCACAAATAAGTACTAGCGTAAAATCAAAGCAGGGCAGCAGGATTGAGAATCTACATTTTTAAACTTCCTCTGTCCTACTTACAAACGTGTGTTATAAATCAACTCATTTACGTGTCTCAGGAACAAACTGGAGGCTGCTCAATTGGGAAGAGGGTTGGATTAATAGGGAATGCAATCGACTGAACACAGCCTGTACCTTTCCTTCTTCATCACACGGAGTATGGATCTGAAAATAGTCTTTTGTGGTACAGGGAGGTCGCTCCACACACTGGCTGGATCCTTCCTCTGCAACACAGAAACGCATTTCAGAAATGAGTCATTTATGTTGTGACTCTCGAAAAAGGCAAAAAATCAAAACAAACAAAAAACCCAGACAACTAAAAATTTAAAATAACCTTACACCAGATGAATTTAGGAAGAACTAGCTAGGCCTCAGGAAAATAAAAGCCTGCATTTTTATTTACCCTAGAACAACAAATGTTCCCATAATATACAAGAAACATATCATAATTTTTTCCAATAAGACACTGATTTTTTTCCATTATCATTGAACATTGTAAATTTGAAATAAATGGAAATTTCCAAACACACATCTATGCCAACCAATCACGTAAAATTACACTATGATTTTTTTTTTAGATTAGTATACATATAACCAAAGCATGGGGAGAAATAGATCCCTGTGGAGTAACAGAAAAAGTGATAAATGGAAACTCATGCACAAAGGGGTAAGAAGAAGTAGTATTTTCTCCATTCAATACTGATTCCCTTCAACATTTGGTTTCTGACACACTCTTCCCACCCCATTTGGTGTGTGACTTCTGGCTAAAGATACTACACTCTCAACAAACATAAATTTAGAGAGAGAACAAAGAGCATAAGCTGGCAAAGCCTGGTCTTACCCGAAAACTGGGAGTGCTCGTCACACTTTATGCATTCTTTGGCTCCTTTCTCAGAGTAGGTGTTTCTGGGACAGACTTGGCAGTTGAACGAACCTGGTTTGTTGCTGAATGTGCCTGGCTTGCACGGGAAGCATTCTGATGTGTATGCCACGCCTGAGTGGTAATGACAAACAGAGCATGGGAGGGAGGACCCACCAACAACAGGCACATCAGCGCCTTCTTGCTGCTTCTATCAGAATGGTACAGGAGGTCTCTCCACTCAACACCAAGGAAGCATTTACTGTGTGCAAAACACTGGGATAGATTAAACATCCTAAGGAGAGCAAACACTTAAACAATAGGGTGAGATGTGACAGAGGTCTGCAAAATTATAAACTGAGTCGTCAAAAGAACTCTGCTCACTCTGACCTTGCCGACCCTGGCACAAACGGCCTTTTCCTCTGGCTTGTAATTCCAGCCTTTGCCAGCAGATGTCCCTATGACTAATGAGTTAGCATCACAGGAAACAGTATAGAACATAGTAAAAGATAAGCCATTAATAAAGGAGCATGACTGGTTTAATTAAAAGTAGCCCTAATTGAGAATGAACCTTGCAAGGGTTTATTGGCTGCTCTCCTGGGCCAGCAAATGCCTGGCTGGTTCAGAGAGGCAAAAGAGGTTCAGGAGACAGGAAGTTTATTTTATTTCTATTTCTGTGGCTTTTACAGTGACCTAGGCAGGCTCAATGCCTGATACAATAGACATTTCTTGAATGAGGAATAGTGTTTTATTAACAAGGATCCTTTTATTTTATGCAGATACACCGGAAATTGTATCATGCTTATTTTTTTCACATAGATTCAATTAATTTACTTTAAGTGTGCCAAAAAAAAAAAAAAAGCCAGTCAACTTGCCAAAATTAAATAAAACCAGGATCTCTAGACATGTACAATGCCTAATGTATTAATTCCTGCCCCATAAACCCTTGAGCCACCCAAACCAACAATTTAATCAATGTTTTAACAAGCTCCAAATTCTGATATGTTACTACTAAAAAAAATGCTGTGGGGGCACCTGGGTGGCTCAGTGGGTTAAAGCGTCTGCCTTCGGCTCAGGTCATGATCCCAGGGTCCTGGGATCGAGCCCCGCATCAGGCTCTCTGCTCGGCAGGGAGCCTGCTTCCTCCTCTCTCTCTGCCTGCCTCTCTGCCTGCCTCTCTGCCTATTTGTGATTTCTGTCTGTCAAATAGATAAAATCTTTTTTAAAAAATTGTTGTGAAATACCTTCAATTGTGATATTTTTTACCAAAACCGGCTTGACTGCCTTAGAACCCATAAGGATGCCAGTGGTTCTCCAGTAAAGTATGTTGGTGCCTGATTTCAACATTACCTGTAAAGAGGAACACAAGCACTTGGGTCAGATAAACGATGCTACTTCAATCATACCTCAAAGCTAATCCCTTATATACTTTTCAAGGCATTATCATGAAACACCATTAATTAGGAACCTATGAACTTAAGCCTGCTGTTAGTTCATATATAAGCTCTGCTGTAGTCATGTTTCCTTTAAAAAAAAAAAAAAGCTTGACAATAAAATAATATAGCAATAAAGAAAGAAAAGGAAATTCTTTAAGCCTGAACAAGAAGATAAAATGATTTTTAAACCATGTGCATGAAGTCTTGGTTTGTATTTAAAAGGAATTCATTCCAGAGAGTGAAAAGGCACTCAACCCAATCACATATTTATGGACTGCCACTATTCATAAGTAGATCTCTGAAAACAAAAAGGCAACAGAATGAGTTTGCTTCCTTCTAAAATTTTTTAATAAACTGTACTGCAACAGCAACCAGGGAAAAATAGGGCTGTTATAAAATAACATAATTTAAATGAGTGCAACACATAAATGATGTTACATGTAATATTTGCTTCCTCGTCCATCAGCACATGGTTCTATTTACCTATCAAACTACTTTTCTCATAAACCTCAGGCTGTTTCTGTCAAAGCCAACAAACTAATTTAAGGGCTCCTTGCTTTCTCATTTGCCACTCTTATTCTTCTGTGTAGTCTCTGGCTGGCCAAGTTCAAGCTGTGTGAAATTAAAACATATCCAAGTACTGCATGCTGCCAGAGACTCAGAAAAGTCATGCACTAAGTACTTTCCCCTATGTTAAGTGAAGAAAGTATATTTGTTGCCAAGGGTTACTTGTACCTTCAAAGCCCAGCTTAATGAATGCTTAGGTGAATGGGATCTTAAGTGGTTCTAACATCACTTCTAGGCATATAGATGAAAGAAAAAAAAAAAAAGAAAAGAAAAGAAAACAGTCAAAAAGGGTACATTGTATTAACCACTCAAGAGTGAGGCCCCCGGCTAAACTCGAAGGTGGGGGTAGATGGCTGCTTACTGACATACAGCTCAGTCTACTCTGCAGAGACCACACTAGCTTGTTCCCCCGTGTCTTCTCATTTAATCCTGCAAGATCACTCCCATTTCTTACAAGCAAAATCAGATTCAGAGACAGGAAGCCAAAAACAGAACAAAAGAGATTAAGCCAATTGCCTACAGAAACACAACTACTGTACAGAGTTAGATTTGAAATCCATGCCTCATTCCAAAGCGGTAGTGCCCCCGGTAATAATAGAGTCATGGACCATGTTGTCTGATAACTGCTTTCAAGCATTTGGAGTTGTCCTGTGGAGGCTAGGCAGTCACCTGAGCAACAGGTAACAGATAGATAGGAAGAAGGTTAAGGCTCCAGCCATGGGTGAATTTTGTGATCCGCAGAGCTCTCCAACAGAGGAGTCAGTACAGACCCCCAACAAGACAAGCTGGAAAGTCACTTGTTGGGAGACTGCAGAGAAAGTTGGATCAAAGGATCCTGCCAGTGCCAGGAGCCACTGATTCGGGCCATGTGACAAGCACATATGTAAACATACATACCCCAAGGTTCTGTGTGTTAGCTTTGAATAGCGTGTTTTCTTGTCAATGCCTCTTTGAAAAGGAGGCAAGTTGGAGTATGATGGGAAAGAGAAGGGAAAGAAGCCTAAGGAGAAAGAGAAGGGTAGGAAAAAGTACCTAAGACAAAGAACAAAGGACCCGTGTCCTCGGAACTTTGGGACAATTTCTTCCCTACCTAGAAACTGTCTAAATTAATGAACCATTTTTTCTTCTTTGTTCATAAACTTTTTTTTTTATAAGGTTGAGAAAAGGAAGGAGCAGAATGGGGGCTAGTGGGGGAGAAGACAAACAAACAGAGACTTACAGAATGAGAGCCCCATTCTCCATTGTCTGTGAGTTTTACCCACTTGTCTGCAGCGCTGTCCATCTCCTGGCACTGATCATTTTGAATCTGTGGATTAAACACAAGGGCCCCAGTAAAGCTTCTTGAATAATGACTTTAATTAAACTCATTACTCAGCATAGGACAGGCTGCAAGAGCTTCTTTCAATAGCTACTAAGTAATGACAGTGAGTAATTCTCAGCAAGTAGACCTACCAAGACCTCTGGAGCCTAAGTGACAACTGTATACGATGATTCTAAGTAAAGGATCCTCATTGTTGTAACAAAAGGCTTAAGAAACAGAGAGGAGGGAGGGAGAGAAGATGAGAGCAACTAACTCTGAAAATTCACAGAAGGGAGAAAAAAATCATTACGAAAATCTTACCAAAAGTTTTAGAAGCTTTCATTCACCATCCAGGCCTAATAAAAATAAAGTATGTTTTTACCAGACTTAGGGAAGTAAGGTTTTAGATTAATAAATAAATGACACCTGCTTTGTTATCAATTCCCCAGGACTCATTCCAAACACGTAGGTAAGTAGCTACAGTCAAAGTCGAAGCCCTAAATGTTGACTTGCGGGACAATGCTAATCATGTGCCATACCAGTTCAAATGACCGTAGCTACTGTCTCGAGCACCAAACACACTGTGCTCTCCAGACCATTTTTACAAAATGCCTAAGGGTTTTAGCACACGACTTCTCCAGGCCTGTGAAGAATACACAGCCATCAAAAAGCAAGGCCATTTTGCAGTACAGCCCATGAGTCAGCAATAGAGTCAGGTTGGGATAAGAACTTGTCACCTCTACATCTTGAACAGTCCTGACCAGTTTGCCAACAATGTTAAAACATTTCCCGTAATAGATATTTCCTAAAAGCTTATAAGCTAGAAAACAGATCCTTTTAACATCCAAAAATACCAGAGACTCTCAGCCACTGAGGATATGTGTTTAAGCTGAATTTAAGTATCATATTTATACATACTTATATAAGAAACATAATGACCATTCTAATGCAGGTGTTAAGCCATTTCTAAGCAGTTATGGACCCTAAATATACCTTTGGTGGTCAATGTGCAGATAAGCTGAAAGCTTCCCCCTCCCCCCCGCCAGCTAAAAGCAAACATCATGTGTTTTGGGGGTATTTTAATGTCATTCTGGGATCTGATTTCTGTTCTTCAGTAAAGTATGACCTTGGTCCAATCACTTATTCCCTCTAGGTCTTGACTTCATCACTTAAAAAGAAGAGTGGGGGAGCTGAATGAAATTCCCATAGTTCTAAAATTAAATGCTTGACTGCTTTAAATTATGTGATGTCGGAAGGTACAACTGTATCTTTCAGTCTTCAGACATTTCCTTTCCATTAACCATGAGCCTGACGACTGAAGTGTTGACCCTCTGAGCCAATAAATTGCAACCTATAAAGCTGAAACATCAATAAAAGAAGGAACTCACCACCTCTTTTCAATTTGTAACCAGAACAAAGGCACCATTCAAACGAAGTAATGAAACTTCATGCCTTAGGTGCACCTCTACTTACAATTCTCAAACAACTTACTCAACAATACAAAACTAAATGCTTATTCTAACAGTTTTATAATTACCTCCCTTCTTAAACTTACTCTAGTTTTAGTTGTATTGCAAAAATGTCCCACGGAATAGGGAATCATTTACTCTAAGAAGTGTTTTGCAAACAAAACACAGCTTAAAAATCAAATCAGTTTGAATATTACTTAACATCCTACACTCCTCAAAGGATATTAGGACAAGGAGGATCCTTAAAGGTCTGGTCACACAATCCACTTTGCAAAAGAGAATGCTGAGGGCCGGAAAGTTAGCTTAATTGCCCAAAACACACAACCAGCCACTGTACTTGGGACTTGAGCCAGAATCTTGACTTCAAGTCCAAGGCTTGTACTTTCATGGTAAGTATCTCTTCCCATCAAACTTCTGACTTACAAATTTCCATTATCAGGAGCAAAATAAATTTGTTTTAGAATTATCAGTACCTGGGCTTCTGAAATCTGGACCAAAGAAACATTTTACAAGGTAATTTTCCACAGTTACCTGTACAACACACCTTTGTTTTTTAAGAAGTCAATCTGAAGATATTTTCTCAAGCATTTGAGAGACTGCCACAACAGATATTTGTTAGATTAGATACAGTTCATATTATTTTTTTTAAATTTATTTATTTATTTATTTAAGCAATCTCTACACCCAGTGTGGGTCTCAAACTCACAATCCCGAGATCAAGAGTCACGTGCTCTTCCGACTGAGCCAGCCAGGTGCCCCTATATTAGATATTTAAGTAATTTTAGTAGCAACAGTCTATTCTTTTTAATGTAAATTCACTTGATTAACATATAATGTATTTTGAGTTTCGGAGGTAGAGTTCGGTGATTCACCAATTTCATGCCAACACCAGTGCTCATCACATCACGTGCCCTTCTTAAATGCCCATCACCCAGTTGCCCCATCCCCCACCCACCTCCCCTCTGGCCTACTCTGTAAGACTTCTATTTCATCCTACATTCTATAATGCTGTTTCTTCTCTTACCAAAAACATCAACTATCTCATCCCCTGATTCCGTTAGATTATACCAAACTGAATCAGAAACACATAACCACTTCCACTTTTGAAATATTGCCCATGCTTATACTTAAATCAATCAAATATTTGAAACTGCAAGGAGAAAAAAAAACAAAAACAAATTGGTGAAAACATGTTTTGAATAAAATAACATCTGTAGCTATAAAGAAAATTAAAATGCATGTTGGGTGAAAGCATTTTTCACACACAAAGTCTAAATCAAATAGTCATCTAATGATCATAACCAAAAATAAAACAAGTCCAATGTTATTCAACAAGATGAGAGCTCAGAGGTAAATAAACAATATTAAGCAAAAATAAAATATTACAGAAAAAATAAGGTTTTCTTTTAATATTAAAAGGTTCAGTTGACAGAAGAAACTGAGGAGACATATCACGCAAAAGCAACAACCTATTAAAAGAAATTTTACATGAATTTCCCTCAAAAAGTACATTCTAGAACATAAAAGGCCTTACAAAGAACTCAAAGAAGATGTTGTTGTCGACATACTGGTACTCAAAGAAGACATAACCCGACTTCTTGAGGTGTACAGCATAGATCAAAGATACCGTGCAGTCATCGCGATTGGACTCTATATAATTTCCACGAGGGACCCAAGAAGAGCTGTGGAAACAAAATCAAGAGACATTTTTACATTAGCATTAGGAGCCCTCTTCTGTTCACAAGTTACGAAGTCAGTTTCGAAAGTAGTTTCATCAGCAAAGCACAGCAAAAAAGTCTAAAGCTTTTCTGGAACTCAAAGGCCAACAAATTACTGGGAAAATGTTCAATTCCTATGGCAAAGGGCTTCCTAAATCTTGGTAAGGTTAAACGGCTATTTTTCAACAAAAATTTGGTCACCAAGTAGATGACCACTAATTGCAACAGTCTGAGATAGAATTATTCTCTCAAGCAACACCTGAAGTTTTATTTATACACCTATATACCTGCCAAGGAGATGAGGAGTTCCTTGAAATGAAAGAAGGAAAAATACATTGGTGAACAAAATTTAAGTTGTAAATCTAACCATAATTCTGAGCTAAACCAATAAGGAGTCACATGTTGACTCTTGGGAAAAAAAGATTTTTTTTTTCTAACAAACAGTATGAAACCACAACTTAACAGCCTTCTCTGTTTATATGGATGATAAGAGTCAGATTTTGGCAAATTCTTTTCTTTTTTTCTAAAAGAAATCTGAAGACTGAGATTTCCACATCCCAACATGACTCACTAACTGGTACTGGAGTTGCCCTTTCTCTTTCACAAACTGTTAAACTAAGGAAAATAACATGAGCCATATTCAGGCACTGACAATAGGCAATGCCAGATTGAGATTCTTGAGAGCAGAAAAATGCATGAGGCAAAGCCCAAACTGACTTTGACCTCACTCTTCAGGACACTTTCCAGACTGTGGCATCCAAGCAGAGCAGAGTGGTCTCACTGAGCTAAGGAGCAGAGATGAGTGTTTAGGGCAGATGAAGCAGCTGGAATTTATGGGCCTGAGAATCAGAGAAAGCAGGGGTCCAGAAGGCCATATGGAATTTCTCTGTTGGCCCTGGGCTTGAGGCTGGAGGATACAGACAGACATGGCAGAGAACAGCCACTGCAAAATTGTCACTTAATCAATCAGAGAGACCACTTTAGTGGGAGTCACAGAAGCTTCTGGTCACCCAGAGAGGAGAAAACTTGAAAACCACATTGGGCATTCATCTGACACCCCAAAATTGCCACCTTGGGAATAGGGCCTTGCCCTAGAGCAGGCATCAGCAAACTTTTTCATAAAAGCCAGAGAATAAATATTCCTCGTTTTGTGGACCATCTGGTTGTTCCTGCAATACTGAACTCTGCTATTATAATTGAAAAGCAGCCACAGACAATGCATAAATAAATGAGTGCAGTTGTCTTGCAATATAACTTTGTTTACAAAAACAAAGGGCCCACAGGTCATAGTTGGCCAGCTCCTGCACTAATAAAGGCTATGATCTAGAACTAAGAGTGACACCACTACAGAGCCACCCTAAAGAATAATCAAACCAGGCCTGATGAGATCAAGGTGCTTTTTCAGCACATCAACTGCCTGCCAGAACAAAATTCAGCATACTTAAAATTTAAAAAAAAATTTAAAAATCCACATTCCCTACACCTTAACATTCACAATGCCCAAGATACACTAAAAATTTACTAGACATGCCAATAAATGGAAAAATACGACCCTTCAATCAGAAAAAAGACAGTTAAAAAAAACCAGACAAGTATTTAAGGTAGTTCTTACAAATATAGTCAACTATAAATAAAAGATGAACACAGTGAGTGAAGGGATGAAGAATCTCAAGTACTTTAAAGGAAGTAAGAGCCATAAAATAAACTAGATGGAAATTCCAAAACTGAAAAATCACAGCATATAAAATTGGAGACCCCCCAAAAAAATTGATAATAGAGCAATAAAATTCATTTAATCTGCAATACAAAAGAAAAAAATTGGAACAAAAAGAGCCTCAGCGACTTTTAGACAATATCAAGTGATCTAACATACATGTAATTGGAGTAATAAAAGGAAAAGAAGGAGAGAATAGGGCATTGGTGAAATAATGGCTAAAATAGTTCCTAAATTTGGTAACGGTATCAACCTACAAATCCAAGAAGCTCGCTAAACTTGAGGTACATACATGAAAACCAACGCCAGGCACATCACAGTCAAACTGTTGAATAGCAAAAATATAGAGAACATTTCATAAGCAGGCAGAGAAATAAAGACACAGGTGCACCTGGGTGGCTCAGTGGGTTAAAGCCTCTGCCTTCAGCTCAGGTCATGATCTCAGGGTCCTGGGATCGAGCCCTGCATTGGGCTTTCTGCCCAGCGGGGAGCCTACTTCCACCCCCCACCCCCCCGCTCTCTGCCTGCCTCTCTACCTCTTGTGATCTCTCTCTCTCTGTCAAATAAATAAATAAAATCTTTAAAAAAAAGAAAGAAAGAAGGACACATTACACAGAAGGGAATTAATCATAAAAAAATCAGCTTACTTTTCATCACAAATAAGGGAGAGTTCAGAAGGCAGTGGAACACCTTCAAGCACAGAAAGAGAAAACTAAAGTCCAGAGTGGGATGTCCAAGAAAATATTCTTCAGAATGAGGGCAAAAATAAAGGTGTTTTTAAGTAAACAAAAGCTGAATTTGTGAGCAGCAGACTTGCATCATAAGAATTGATAAAGATAATTTCACTGGTTGAAAAAAAATAATCCTAACATTCACACCTACATAAAGAAAGGAGCACCAAAAATGGTGACTATGTAGATAAACATACAAAGCCATATTTTTTCATCTCTTAAGTTCTTTTAAAAACAACTGGGGCACCACCTGGATGGCTCAGTCATTAAGTGTTTGCCTTCAGCTCAGGTCATGATCCCAGGGTTCTGGGATCGAACCCTGCATCGGGTTCCCTGCTCTGAGGGAAGCTTGCTTCTCCTTCTCCCACAATCTGTGCTCGTGTTCCCTCTCTCACGGTCTCTCTCTCTGTCAAATAAATAAATAAAATCTTAAAAAAATAAAAAATAAAAACACTCGATTATTTAACATACATTTCATTGTATACTTTGTATACAATTACATTGTATACCACTATAAGCTTTATAATATGTTTCTAAATATATGACAATAGCACACAGATGAGGATATAACTAACTACTGTTGTAAAGTTTTACATCTTCTGTAAAAGTACAATAACTCTAATAACACTAGAATGCCTACTGTGATTTGTACCCTTTGCAAATAAGATTAGAAAAGATATCTGAAGATATAAAAAAAAATTAAGCATAACAAAAAATAAACTGTACTTTTTTAAATTTTAAACTTTTGTTTAGCAAGACACCATTAAGAAAATGAAAAGGCAAATACGACAAAGAAAATATTACATATACGTGAATATGTATTTGCATATACATGCATGCATGTGAATATTATGTAAGTATTATACTAATATATACATGACAAGAACTCATGTCCAGAATACAGAAAGGGCTCACACAGCTCAATAATAAAATTATCCCCAAAACAGAAAATGGGTAAAACTGATATCTCATGCACACAAAAAATTAAACACACGGACAATGACTATATGAAAAGTGTTCGTGGGAAATACAGCTTAAAACCACAAGGAGGTATCATTTCACACATGCACCCAGGAATGGTTAAAATGAAACAAGATTTGACAAAACAAATATTGGTAAATATGGAGTGTGACTAGAATTCAAATGTACCACTAGAGTCTACAATGACAGAAACATTTTGGAAAACTCTATGACCCAACCAATTACAAAGAATGAAAACAAGGTCGGATGAATGGAAAAAGAAAAGGAGGGAAGGAGGGAGATGATCATAGCAATGTCAGACTGAAACTCCTATTAAGAACATTAGATGAAACAGCACACTGAAAAAGTTGTACTTATCATTTAATTTCTTTAATGAATAAACTACATATTCTAAGTAGAAGAAAGCTATGTCAATATCTCCTGTTCACCAAAACAAAGATCTGAGATACCATAACATCCTACTAGTACCCTCTCCTAAAGAGCAATTTTGTTTAAGAAAATAAAATTACATTTTTAAAATATATACACACCAAAGCACATATGTATACACATGTTATATGCATTTGTGTGTATACATGTGTACATATATACAAAGATATATGCATATAAATTATACATATGAAACATGCATTATAAAATGTACATATAAATATATACTTTTAGAGGAATAATCCTGTTAATGATATCTAATGCCACAACCTTATATAAAGAAATTATTATCAGGAGAGTAAAAATGTCACTTGGAAGAGAGAGAAAGAGAGGACACTGGAAAGCAAGTGAGATTAAGGAAGGACAGGAAGGAGAGAACACATCTGTCAGCACAGCTAAATAATTCCTCAGCATCCTTAGCTCATGGTAAAAAGGCTGAGTTCCTGAGAAGCCATTTTTGTCAGAAGACAGCTAGAGGCCTGAAGTTTAATTTCCCATCCATGGCCATATGGAAGGAAATATTACATAGTCAATCCGAGAGAACAGGCAGGATTACAGCCCAAAGGTAAGATTTTGCATCTTTTCAAAACAATTTAACATTCCACTAATGTTGTCACAGGCAAAGCTAATAAGCCCCTAAAGAAAGGAAGAAATTACAGCACAGGTAACAAAGTCAATAATATTGTAATAACTGTTCATGGTGACAGAGGGTAACTAGAGTTACTATCTATATACTATATACTATATGTATACTATATATACTATACTATACTATATCTATATACTATATCTATATACTATACTATACTATACTATAGAGTTACTATATATATGATTATGTACAATCATATATATAATTGTCAAATCACTTTGCTGTATGCCTTAAACTGCTGTATTATATGTCAACTATACTTCAATTCTAAAAAAATTTTTAAAAGGTAATAGTTAAGCAAAGGAGCTTTCCACTTTATGTATTTAACCTACTCTCTCACAGGAGGTAATAGGGCATCTAAATGAAGATTACACATTCTTTCTTTCAGAGGAAAAGAAAAATTAATGCAAAATTACCCATTAGAAATTAGAGAAAGGTTAGTAGAAATACCAGTCTTGAATGTTACAGATATATTATTAGAAAACTGGTTTGTTTTTCTATTAATAGCTTTACTGCACTTTTGCATATGGTATTTATTATGTCCTAAGGGCAAATACTTTAACCTCATAAAAACTGAGCTACATTATCTGTATGACCATCCAAAAAAGATGACTCTTTGCAACTAGCTTATCTGGAATCCCAGTCAGTACCAAGATCAGCCCCATCTGCTTTCTAGAAAAGAGCAACTACATGCTTCTCAAGGACTCAGTCAAGATCCAGAGACTCCTTTGGATTCTTACTTGTTACAGCCATCCGGCCTGCTGTCAGAAGGGCCAACCACAGTGTCCATGAACGTCGCAACGTTGGAAAATCCAGCTGGTAATTCATCCCATTCATCAAACTTGATGCCACTGCCCAAGGAATAGGTACCTTCACCACACTTACTGCATACCTGGTTCTTCATTTCTAGATACTCTCCCGAAGCACAGGAGAAAGCTGGAAGAGAGAAGAGCGGAAAACTCGTTAGTCAATGTGTTCCTCCATCAATTTTGTCACCAGAATTATTTTTTTTTTAGATTTTATTTATTTATTTGACAGAGAAAGAGATAGCAAGAGCAGGGGGAGCGGCAGGCAGAGGGAGAGGGAGAAACAGGCTCCTGACTGAGCAAGAAACACGATATGGGGCTTGATCTCAGGACCCTGGGATCGTGACCTGAGCTAAAGGCAGACGCTTAACTGACTGAGCCACCCACGAGCCCCACCAGAATTATTTTTGTAAAGCTCTGGTCATGCCATACCTTAATTAAAGCTTTCTAAGCTTGTCCTTATTACCATATGTGCTTTATAATCTGGCTCCAACCTATTTTTCCAGTTTCATCACTTGCTCCTTCCTCTTTCAATCCTAACAAGATTCCTATCCCAAGATATTTCATCCTCTCTCTCCCTGCTGTGCTCTTCTTTCTCCAGAAATGCTAACTGATCCACCTGTTCTACTCACCAAACTCCTGTTTCTAGCCCTAAAATGGCCCTCTTTATAAGACCTCCCTGTCCCCAGCAGGCAGTCAGCTGGTCAATTGTGTCTCCCTCTGTGCTCCTAGGATACTCTTCTCATAGCACCTGCATTAAAGCGTGTGTGCTATCTCACACACACACACACACACGAGGTGATGTATATATACATGTATCAGCTGATGTGAGATTTTGGGCTTCCAGAAAACAAGGATCATTATTTTTGAATTCCTAATTCTATCTGGCAAATACGAAGTCCAAATAAAAGGCTGATCCAGTGAGTGGGAACAAAATATAATGCGGTAATTGGAGGGCAGTGTTTCTCATGCAATAGCCAAATCAGTATCTCCACTTTTTCAACATTCACGACTCCAACCTAGTAGTCATTTCTGCAACCCACATCTTATTACTGATGTCAAGCTCTGGGCTAATTCTGAGAACTAACTATAACCAGAGACAGCAGGGATGGGCATTGTGAAGAACAGCTGACACAGTTACAGAAAAAAAGATAGCTCTGCTGCTAAGTTATTAGTCATTCAACAAATGCAAATCTATGGCCCCCAAGAGGGGGCTCTGTGTTCCAAGTGCTCTTAGCGACTCAAACACAGCAGAGGGCTTTCTAGTCATTTAATCGGGATATTAAAGAACAAGAACAAAATAAAACCTCCCAATTATTCGATAAAGAAAAACAAGTCTCACAGCAGAGAGTGAAGGAGCAAAGCCTCACATTTAGATACGTTCTTCTCTTATAATACATTTCAAAAGTTAGCCAGAAAAACAAACAAGTTAATTTTGAAAAACTAAAGAATTAGAGCTAAACCCCACAACTGTCTACTTATTTATCCACTGGAAAGTTGTAATGTTTTTCTTCAGAAAAGCTTACGATGCTGTACAAGGAAATTTGAACTCTCAAATCAACATCCCACAATTAGTAAAACATTAGAAAATAAGAAAGGTTAAGTGAAAAATAGTGCATGCTGGCTATAAGGTCAAAGCTATCCTGGGACCACATTGTACCACTCTTCCTGTGACCTTAAGTGAGTCACTTCATCTGTCTGGGGTCCTCAGCTTCTCTCTCTGGAAAATGAGATAATTGTCACAATACTGCTTTATACGGCTATATTAATTAAATAAAATATAGTATAAAATGCATAGCACAGTGCCTGGCATTTAATAAACATTCGCTACGGGGTGCTTGGGTGGCTCAGTGTGTTGGGCCTTCTGCCTTCAGCTTGGGTCATGATCTCAGGGTCCTGGGATCGAGCCCCACATGGGGCTCTCTGCTCAGCGGGGAGCCTGCTTCTCCCCCTCTCTCTGCCTGCTGCTCTGCCTACTTGTGATCTCTCTCTGTCAAATAAATAAATAAAATCTTTAAAAAATAATAAATTAAAAAAAATTCACTACATGCTATTATTGTCACTACCAGCAGAGAAACACAGTAATGGGAAAAAATTTATTTCACTTTTACTGTTTATGGGGCTTCTAGAAATCTGATAAATACTAAAATAAACCAAGCACCAACATTACATTCAATCAAAGGTCAGCAAACTCCAGCTCACAAGCCAAATCCAGCCTGCTTGTTTTTGTAAATAAAGTTTTATTGAAACACAGTCACAAGCATTCATTTACATATTGTCTATGGCTGCTTTTGTACCACAATGGCAGAGCTGAATAGTTGTAGCAGAGACTATACCACCCGCTGAGCTGAAAATATTTACTTTCTGATAACATAATCTTTGAAGATAGTTTAATCTAGTGTCCTAAACCAAACTTTTAATTCATAAGGAGTAATATTTTGTTAAGTTGTTTTAAGGGACTCTAGAAGCTAAGAAGAAGATTGTGTTATTTCAGAATATTCATGGCCCTGTTAAAATCACTGAGAAGAGCCTCAATGCTTTCAGAGGTGTATACTTCTCTAAGACCAGAAGGAAAGCTGAAAGAAAGTTGACAGTGAATGTTTTAAGTATTTATTACACAATCAATCCTTTTTATTCATGGTAAAATCCTGGGTTAGGCTCCTACGAGACTGGTCACAATATCTTCAGCAACAGATCAATACATAACCTTGTCTTATGTGTGTTTCAGTTGGAAAACATCTTATTTAATATATATAGTTGATTCGTTAACATTGAACTTAAGGCCAACAGCACTATAACTCATCCTTGAACTAAGCTTATTTAACCCACATATTTTCTCCACAAGGAACATCATAGCCTTCTTGCATTTAACAGCAACTCACCACATTTGGGGGCCATTTTAGACAGCAAAAACACCAATAAAAAGCATAAAAATGCAGCAAAAAAGGTGGCATTAAATAAATTGTGAAGAGGATACTTGTTGACACCATGAGAAATAAGGCAGAATGTGACTTGTTTGAACTCGACCGAGACCAGGTGATCAGGTGACTCATATTTTTAAGCTCTGTGTATGTCAGCAAATGACTGTGAAAGTATTATTTGCACTGCTGTGGGGAGAGTCATGAATACATTTTATAAAGCAGGTGAATTTACAAATGTGGAATCCATTCATAATTGGGAGTGACATGTTTATAACATACCTGTGAAGGAGGAAGATATGCCCATTTATGAGATGAGGACAATGAAGCACAGCACATTTAAATAACCCAATTAGGAGGGTGCCTGTTAACAAGTGGCCAAACTGATATTCAAATTTAGGTCTGTTTCCAAAGCAGGTGCCCCAAGAAAATTCAACTTAGGCAATTAGTATAATAAATGCAAAAACTCAAGCAATTTCAAATGAACCCATCATTGTATTTGACATCATTTTCCACTTCCTGTCTTGAACTGTTGAACAATATTCATTATTTTGCATATTGTGCAATAACCATTCCCTACCCTCAGATACCTTATGGAATTTTTAATATATCACTCCTAAAACACAAATTCATGAAATATTTTAGCAAGATGCTAACTTCCCTAAGTCTCGATATCCCCATCTATGAAAGGAAGACAGTAATAACATGTATCTTGAAGAATTGCTGTGAGATTCAATAAGCTATTTTATATGAAGCATTCAGCAGTGTCCCTGACATAAAGCACACAATATATGTTAGCAGCAATTATTAATAACGCAATTCAGGGGTCTGGGACAATAGGAATTCTGCCAGTGTCCTGATGATTTTACATCACCAAAGAATAATGATGTGTTCAAAGATAGTCCAACGGGTATAGGGCCTTTAATGATACAAGGGAACTAAAGAGTCTAAACCTTTTTGTATTTTAATCATTTGCTACTCCTCAGTCTTTTTCCCTACCCTGGAAGCCAGCTCTCCAGCCACATGTCAAAGGAAGAGAAGAGCCACATGTTCCTATAAAACATAATTTACTCCATGAGCTTATGTCAGCAAAGAACTGTCCACCTCTTTAGGCAGTCACCAATGATGACCAGGCTTCCCATTTCTAGTATCTTCCATCTCAGCCGCATTCACTTTCTACTTCAGCACTGCTTTCTTGGCCTCTGATTTTTAGTTGGCTTATAAAAGTTTCTACAATCTTAGGTACAACATTCTTTTCATTCAGATTTTTTTAGAGTATAACATAGGACCTTTTCAACAAAAGCAGGATGATAGTTGTTGTAAGTTGTTGTTGACAACAGTTGTTGTTTTAAGTATTGTACATGTCACTTGACTAGGTTGCAGTTGAACAACTCATCATTTCTAAAATAAATATGATTTTTCTTCAACAATCTCAAAATTCTAGAATATCTGAATTGAAGTTAAGTAGACCCCAAAGTTCTGCTGTAAGAACAGAAAAACCTGATTTGCATAAGGTCACACACCATGTAACAGTGGGTTTAGTCTGGTATTTCACAATATTTCCCCCTAAGTACCCAGAGAAAGAGTATCTAAAAAATCCATCCTCTAAAAGTCTAAATTGTAACCAAGAGGTCATGCGCTAAACTCAGTGTTCTGGTTCTCAGCTTTATGCCTCTGTTCTGACCTCAATTTCTGCTACTGCGAATCTGTAAAGGTTGAAATATGCAGGTGTGAAGAATCAGACATGGAAAAAAAGCATTTATATTCATCTGTCACCAACTAGCAAAAGGCTGATGCAATTTACTTAAACCCTCTGTGCCTTCATTTGTTCACATTCCAATGAGAATACCACTTCATTCCTCCCTCACAGGACGGCTGTGGTCTCATGAGACACTGGAAACTACTCTGACAGTGAAAAGCAACATTATTATCAGGCAACCACCCAGTAAAATGGACTAAATAATAGCTACTGAATGAATCATTTTTATGCTGATTATCAACTATGATTTGTGCCTAACAATAAAGAGTATCTATTTAATCCTCTCAACACAAGGGTCTTTTAAATTTGCTTTTTCTTCCTCCAAAGACCCCATGCTTTGAAAGATAATAACTATCAATTACATTTATTCACAATTAATCCATTTTTCTATTTAAGATTGATCATTACTGGAACTTGTTTTCTAAATAGTAAACAGCAATAATAAGTAGTAATAAAAGAATTTTCAATTATTTTTAAACTTTTTTTTTTTTTTAAGTAGGATCCATGCTGGGCCCAAACTCACGATCCTGAGATCATGACCTGAGCCAAAATAAAGAGTTCAATGCTTAACCAAGTGAGCAGCCCGGGTGCCCCAAGAATTTTCAATTTTTAATGAGATGCTGATTAATTAGGAAATGGATACAATGTCATTTCAGGTTAAATGTCTGGGAATCACTCTATGTTACAGAAAGTCATCCAACAAGTACTTCTTGAGTACCTAGTATTTGGTTGGCAATTGCTAGACACCAAGGGTATTTTGGAAACAATCCTTATTCGGATGGAGTTTCTATTCTAATCTAGTCTAGACTTATCTTCCTCAAAATAGATTCAAAATTTATATTCACTAAGCTAAATTCACTGTAAAATCTATCTTATCTGTTAACCTAAGTTAATAGCTAAGTAAAAAATAATTATATTCATTTATCGGAAATAATTAAATCAATTCCAGAAATAAGACAAGCAAATATGTCTTTTTCTTCAGTTGTTTAGTTTCATTTAATTAAGATCATAAGTTTAAAGAGTAAGGTTACAGCTGTAGATACTGTTCTTCTTGACCAGACCACAAGGCTACTCTTTTTTTTTTTTAAGATTTTATTTATTTATTTGACAGACGAGATCACAAGTAGGTAGAGAGGCAGGCAGAGAGAGAGGAGAAAGCAGGCTCCCCATGGAGCAGAAAGCCTGATGTGGGGCTCAATCCCAGGGTCCTGGGACCATGACCTGAGCCAAAGTCAGAGGCTTAACCCACTGAGCCACCCAGGCGCCCCCCACAAGGCTACTCTTGCAACCATTATTATTCACTGCCATTGAGAGCAGAAATCAGGGACAATAATGCATAGTTCATGAGTCTCAATGATAAATTTTACTTTCATTAATCATTCAGCCTATCAATTATCATTATCATATCATTAAAGCTTCAACTGGCTGCCAGGTTTATTATTACACTGCTCACCGAAAGCAAAAGAAAGTAGAAAATGGCATCTATGAGAAATCAAACATGATACTGAGCCTGGCAAATCTCAGCTCTAGTTTTCCCTCTCTCAGTGCGAGTGATGAAGAGAACATGACCTTTGTAAGTTCTTACTTGCGAAATTCTTAAAAAAGAAAAAAAAAACTATTTTTATATCTCACTTTACAAAAATGAAAGGGAGACATATGAACAAGTACATTAACACAAACCAGGTCTGACTCATGTTCTCTAATTCCCTGTTCTTTGAAAAGAGTATTTAGTGAAAGCACGGCCTCCACATCTCTGAAAATGAATTCTCACCCCTAACATCCTTTCCAGTGAATGGGTCCTCACACAGCCCTGTCAGGTAGGACTGTGTGACTGTCCCTGTGCTTCTTCAAGGGGACTGATGGGCTCGATTATCCATCCTCCTCCCTCCCCCCAAAAAACCCACAAACTCCTGCCCAGAAAAATGATCCATGAAACTGGAGAGATAACAACCCCAATTAAATTAGTTTCCAACTTTTTTTTTAAAAGATTTTATTTATTTATTTGACAGACAGAGATCACAAGTAGGCAAGAGAGGTAGGCAGAGAGAGAGGAGGAAGCAGGCTCTCTGCTGAGCAGAGAGCCGGATGTGGGGCTCAATCCCAGGACCCTGAGATCATGACCTAAGCCGAAAGCAGAGGCTTTAACCCACTGAGCCACCCAGGCGCCCCTTAGTTTCCAACTTTTGATGAGAGAGTTAACTAAGGTAGTATTCTTCTTTTAAGGAAAAAAAAATAACAAATGGATTTCATTGTGGCTTCCTGACCTAAGTGTTTGATGGAGGAGAAGACAATTCCAGTCCACTGGGCACAAGATGACATAAGTTTTACAGAAAAAAAATATGATCGAGACTGTCAGGGGAAGGAAAGAGTTCAGAGTACTTGATGAGGTCACCAAAGGGGGCAGAACAATGCATTTGCGAAATCAGTTTTCTCAATTTCCAATTAGGTCCTAACACTTTGATCCTTATCATCCTGAACTTACCTCTTTCTTAGAAGGTGTCAGTAACCCTCCACTTCCTAATAGGCTTGCTGCCCTTGATTCTGCAGTTTTGAGGGCTGAGTTCTCTCATCTCCTAATAAAACATGTTTTTCAGAGAACCTTCCTCAACCGTAGCTCCCACCAAACACCACAACTAATAAGCCTGATTTTTGAGCTGTTCTTTTCATAAGCCTCTTCACTCGGACCTTTCATCTGTCACTGCTGTGTTGCTAAATCCATTAACTTCAACACCCTCCCCACCTGGATCTTGAGGCATCAACATCTCACACAAAGTCTACTGAGGACAAAATGTTCCTGTCCTTTTTCCATACAGAATGAATTTTCACAAATCTGATCAGATCTCGATGTTTCACCTATAGAATGAAACAGCAAAGTCAGTCTCCAATTTAGGACACCCCAGGTATCTAATCCACACACATTCCATGGTTCTGGAGCTTTCTGAAGAGCCTCTGAAGAGAGAGTTACAACTTTATCTTCTGGGATGAATGAAAAAGGACTCTATTCTAAATTAAGAATTTCTTTAGTTGAAGAAAGTATCAATTTTTTTTCCTAAGACACATCGAATAATGAAAGTGTGCTATATATATTAAGCACCAACAAGACTCTAGGCACAGGGGGAAAAAAATGCCAACTTCTCGTTGTATATGAGGCTATAAATGCAAATGTGCTCCAAATTCTGAATGTTATTCTTTTACCTTTCAGAGATATATATACAGTTAAGAATGAAATCTACAGCCAGATCATTAATCCTTTAAAAGGACCCAGAAAGCAACATATCTGAGGATTTTTACATGCTATTTTTAAAAAATCACTTGGTTATCCAGATCTTAACTTACATCACATTTCAGTTAAGAGATAAATGCTAAGGGAAGACGGATGCCAGAAGAAGGGGGACGAACACTTGTTCAGTATGTGCTATAGTATATTCTGAAGAATCAGGACACCACAGAAGTTACGAACATGAACCCAGGAGCTGGACTGCCTGGATTCAAATCCCCATTCTGCAAAGTACCTACTTCCCAAGGTTTTGTTGATGCCTGGTTAATTTGAGTCAATACATGTTAATCAGTTGTAATTGTGCCTGGTATGTAGCAAATAATGATGGGCTATTACCGCTTCACATTATTATTATTACTATTAAGTTATATTATAATTACGATTCCTGGCACAATAGGTGATATGTATCACCTCGTTTAACTCCCTCAGACTTGTCTCCAGGTCAAAGTCCTTGGTATGACACACAGGAGCCTGTGAGATTTGCCAGAAACTCTGTCCCCTCTCGTAATCTCCCCGACAGCCAGCCACGTGGATCTCACAAGGTACCCAGGGAGACCCAGTGCTGCCCCCAGTCTGCACCTCTGCCCATGCTTCCAGTGCCTCAAATGCTTCTTCACAGCCCTGAAGTCTAGAACTTCTTTCGGGGTTTGCTTCAGAGATCCTCAGAGAATTAACAAAAAGGCCCATTAAATATGGCATTTATGGACTCAGTCCTCAGTAAGGATTTTTTGACATGAACAATTTTTCAGTAACAATTCTTAGTAATAATTCTTTCTCAGTAACAATTTTTCATATGAACCTGCCAAGGCTTAGATAATTTTCCAAGGTTACTCAGCTGGTAACAGATGACTCTGAACTTCAAACTTACATCTGCTTCACCGTGAGTCCTTTTCCTGTGAGCAGAAGTCATCCATCTCTCCTTGGTAAGATCACCTCGGTATTTCTATCTTTCATTTACTCTGTCCCTATACTGTAAGTAACTTATTTACTTATCTGCTCTCTTATTAGATTGAAAGGTCATGGAAGACAGCAATCTTTTTAACTTTATTTTTGGATCCCAATTGTCAAGAATATAGGAAATGATAAATGTTTGTTCAGTGAATGAATTAAAGCTCAATAAATAGCTGTGAAGTAAATATTTTGCCCAAGACATACAAGTTGGTTGCAGAGCTGGGATCTAATCTCAGGTATATAGCACACCTGACCATCATCACCCATAGGAGGTCTTTAACTAGACACCAGTATGGTAAGACTGCAAATGAACCTTGCAGAGCAAAGAAATTACATGAAATTAGTAAAACCTGGTATAAGTAATGCCATATAAAAATTTTCTAAATTAGGGGCTCCTGGGGTGGCTCAGTCAGTTAAGCCTCCAACTCTTGGTTTCAGCTCAGGTCATGATCTCAAGTTCCTGAAATTGACCCTATGTCAGGTTCTGTGCTCAGTGCATGGAGTCCGCTTATCTCTCTTCCTCTGTGCCTCCTCCCACCCTCTCTCTCTCTCCAATAAATAAATAAAATCTTTTTTAAAAATTACTCAATTAGCCAGGCATGTGTGTTTACACCTGTGTTTTCTAGAAATTGTATCTGCAGAAATTAGCCTGGGGGAGTCCAACTACACATTAGATAAAAGAGGCCTGTAATCAACTAAACTTGGCAAACTGTGAGTAAAACAGGATGCCCTCAACACACAGGAAATGTTCTGTAGGTATATATTAGGTTTCTCAGAGACTTTAAGATGAAAATGTTCACTGCATCCCTCTGTGAGGGAATTTGCCACTTTCCAAACTTTCTCGTATTTCACCACAGAAAAGTCTGAAACACTTCTTTCCATGAAGTATTTCCACGACGTATTTCTTGGGGTCAGTGTTCCATGGAACAGACTCACGGCATGCTATGTGACCGGCACTTAGCACCAAGTACTCAGGGCGCCCATGTGCACTTGCTCCTGTCCCAGTAACAACTTCTCACAAACAGAAGAAACAGACCAGGAGTTGAATCCTGGGGAAACGCCTTACTAGCAAGAGCTATGACGCCAAGGATTGGATTTCTCTATCTCCTGCTCAGAAAGCTAAAACCAACTCTCTCTCCTTGAGAATCCTTTCTCTTCCTTCACTTCTCAAATGAAATAAAAATCTATAGTCCCAAACCGTCATGAGTTACTCTGCTTCTGGATATGTAACAATATAGATGTGAGAGAAATCAAGAAACAGGAAAAAGATTTACATTCAAGTTTTCTTCTACTCTGTACATTAGCACTTTTTGATCCAAGAAAACCAAACATTAGAACTTTATATAAATATGAAAGTACAAGAATAAAAATGCCCACAAGACTATAACCAACTTGATGACAACCTATCAAAAGGAATCACAGCTATCTGAAATAGTCATCCTCAACTAGAAAAGTGTGTTATGGTTGTACTCAGAATTACACAACGACTACCATTTGAGGGAGTAAGCCATAGATGATAACTCCCAAGAGGAAAAGATATCTCGTTGTGTTTATTTCCCCCCACCTCAGGGTTCTACATTTGTCTAAATATAAAGAAATAGGTAGAGGAATTCTCACCCCACTCTCATTGGCCAGGCTTTTCTCTTTCCTCCTTTTTTAAAAAAAATTTATTTATGATTTATTTATTTATGAGAGAGAGAGAGAAAGAGAGAAAGCAGGGGGAGGAGCAGGGGGAGAAGGACAAGCGACCTCATGCACCGAGCTCGGAGCCCAATGTGGGGCCTGATCCCATGACCCTGAGATTGTGACCTGAGCTGAACTCATCAGTGAGATGCTTAAGAGACTGAGCCACCCACGTGCCCCCTGGCTCTTATTTCTAAGGTTTGATTTAATTCTAAACAAAATGGCCTTTTCTCCAGGGAGATAGCAATAGAGAAAAAGGAGGAGAGAGGGACAGAGGGGGAAGGAACAAAGGAAGGAAGGAAGGAAGAGAGGAAGGATAAGAGAGAAGCATTCCACCTAGGGAAGCATTCCAAAAGACTTGTTTTTGATGATCTAAGAAGGTCAAGCAGACCCCAGAGGGTCAAGGAAAGATTTTAGGAAAATGACCCAACGGTGAAGAAGAGACAGATTAGGGACAGGGATTATATCCCCTTGTTCTGGGGAAAGACAAGGACTGCCGTAGTTCAGAAATGGCATGCTATCTGCAAGCGGTCTCTGAGTGATGCCGAGACCTCACACGATGGTGATACCCACAAACACAAGACTCTTGGCACCAGGGCTTTGGAGAAGGAGCAACATTCTCTGGAGCTAAGCCTGGAATTACCAGACAGAGGGCTGAATATGAGGCATCTCAGTGGCCTGCCCTTAGAGCAGTACTATCTAAGAGACTAAGAGCTTTCCACAGCAGAGGGGACAGGAAGACTATGGGGACCAGTGTCCATTAATTACCAGAGGCTTCTCCATCCCATTTCCTGAGCCTTATAAGCTTCCTGCTCACAACCCACCCAGGGTTCTAGCACAGCACAAACTCCACTAACTTCACTTAGAGAAGCCTTGCAGCCAGATTTTATATGATTTTTTAAAATTAACAATTATAGGGGCGCCTGGGTGGCTCAGTGGGTTAGCCTCTGCCTTCGGCTCAGGTCATGGTCTCGAGGTCCTGGAATCAAGACCCGCGTCGGGCTCTCTGCTCAGCGGGGAGCCTGCTTCCCTCTCTCTCTCAGCCTGCCTCTCTGCCTACTTGTGATCTCTGTCAAATAAATAAATAAAATCTTAAAAAAGTAATAAAATAAAATAAACGATTATATAATATACCTTGCTCATCAATTTCCTGAAAAATTTATAGCTGCTACCTCAACATTCCTATAAGCCTTTTCCTAAGGAAAGGCCTGTACTGCTTCCTTTTGATAAGAAAGAAAAAAATCTCCCCAATTACATTCTGAAAAATCTACAGCAATTTCAACTAAGGCCAAACTCTGGGTCTGACTTCATTTAGAGACATTGAGATATGCGGAAATTAAGACCTACACAATCCTTGCCCTAGATATTCCTCACTCGTTTGAAGCTGCCATACACCATAGTTTTATTTTGTCTTTGTGACCCAACTGCTGGGCCATATCGTTATAGCATAAGTACTGAGTCTAGCACCTAGGGGCATCACTTGCCATCCAAGTTCCTGGCATCATTCAGGCATGGTTTGCAAGCAGCATGCCATTCCTGAACCAGGATGTCTTTACCCTCCTTTGTCCTTGAAGCACAAGAGTGTCCACAGTCTTCTCTTGAATACGTCCACCAACGGCACTTTACATCTCCTACGTGGGGCCCTGCAAGGCCTGCCATCCAGAAGTGGCAGTCTAAATCAGTGAGTAAGAGACAGGCACTGGAATCAGACATGTCTGGATTTGAATCCCAGATCTGCCACATCCTGGCTCTATGACCTGTGGTAAGGCACTTCCCATATCTATCTGAGAGGGCTGTTGTAAGGATACAATGGGACTAAACACAGTGTTTAGTATACAGTCCGTGCATGAGAAATGACAGCTGTTATTAGCAATAGAAAATCTGAACCACTGAGCAAATACTCAGTTATTACCATAACTGTTTTCTGCAACACTTCAAAGGCTAGGAACGTGGTAAACACCATGTTTAATGATATGAATTAACTGAGCTTCTAACTTTCTTAGATATGTGATGCTTTTTGTGCATTGTAGAATAATTTATATTTGTTTGCCTTTACCATACAAAAAGAAGTCATATTTTATTTTTTTTTAAGAAGTCACATTTTAGAGGCCAGACCAACAGTTTCTAGAGCAGACATAATCAGATTACACGGAAATCACTGAAAATTCAGAAGTCAGACAAGACACCAACATAAAAAATGTCCCCAGTCATCACATAAGTATTGTCATTTGTAAAGTCAGTATCATTTTTAAAGTAATAACTTAGAGTCTTGATGACTAGTCAATTTTTTAGAAAAGCTCTAGCTGGAGTATCAGATTCGTAACACTATCTGGGGAAGACTGTAGTAAATAACGTGCAAAAAAAAAAAAAAAGTATGTCCCTGGTCATCCTCAAATACAAATAATTCTTATCTAAGCATCAATTCTATGATAAATATTTGAACCTTTGGCCAATAAATGTAATCAGTGGTATCTAATAAATGTTTAACAACTAGCTCTCAGTGGAAGAGGTATGTGATTTGTAGTGTTTGCCAATTTCCATGGTGTCAAATACCCCACCCAGGCCCATTTCCAACTAATAATCAGCTTTCAAAAGCCAATGTTGGCCAGCACAACCCCTGCATAAGGAGTAGGGTTTATAATGGTTAGGTAGTCCACTCCCGCCCCCAGGGTTGTTTACAAGGGAACCAAGGTATTACCCCACAAGTAAAAAGTAAATAGAGATGAAAAAATACACGGATTTTCTAGGAAAGTAACTGAAGCATTTTACAACATGCTAACTCCATAGGTATTTTTAAGACTGTTTCCATTTCCCACACAAATCCTCCCTTCCTGAGAGCTGACGCACTTTCTGCACAGGTGGCTGGGAACACTCCACATCGTATCATCTTATTCTAATCTGACCCCACTATCCTCCTGAATCTTGCTGGACTGAACCCTTAACCTGGCTTCAAGGATCCCAGGTTCTCTCTCTACTCATTTAGTATCATTTACTAAAAATAATGGTTTTCTCACTAATTTTCCCCATGAGACTACTTCCATCTTCCTGTCTCCCTTTTTTCAGTAAACCACCACCTCTGCTAATACTCCTCTCACTGGTAAGTGAAACACATTCTATGAATGGGAAGGAATTAACTACCATTTAATAATTTGCTTATCTATCTGTTCTTTTATTTGGAAATAGTTAAAAGTAAGATTTTAGGAAGACCATTTGAGAAATAGCAGGAAACCCACAATAATCTCTCTTTGTCTTACTTTCAGCTTTGAACTCCAGTCTGCCCCAAGACTACTTCACCGCAGGAACCTGTAACTTACCAAATGAAAGGACTTTAAAAAGTGGAGTTTATAAATGAAGACAAATGTAATTACCTATTTCTCTATTCACTCACAATGTTGCCCCCCCCAACCTGTTTATTGCTCAGACAAGCTCCTGGATGCGATATTCATCAATTCTACCATCTCTCTGTAGGTTACACTAAACAGATAAATTGCACAATCTCTTAGGCTTAAAAAAAGAAACCCATTGCTAAACGGCGGAGCTCTGTGCATGAGTGTTGGTGATGACAGCACAACAATGCGAAAGCACTTCATGCTGCTGAACTCTACCCTTAAAAAGGGCTGAGATGGTACATTTTATGTTATATATATTTTCCCAAAGTTTTTGAAAAGATTCTTAAAATGTAAAGAAAAAAAATCCATTAAAGAGAGTTTCTGCCATTCTGCCCTCCAGAGTTTCAACTGAGACGGCAGACCCGATTTTAAATGGATTTTTTAAATAAATAAATAAACACAGCATCCTCTAATTCCGCCTGTGTCTCATTACAGACTCAGGCATAAGGGCACCGAGGGTTAAGAAGAAGCTCTTGCTCTGCTAGACACCGATGCTCTACGTTCCTTTTCCCCACAGTCTCTCATATTCATTTTCATTCACTTCTTGGGCTCAAAGGGTGCAGGTTAGTGAGGGAAGGGACTGGTGCAAGCGTCAAACGTACTGCATTCTCTGCCTCTCACGGGGTCAGGCAGGCCCGAGCAGTCGGCTGCGGGGTTCGGGATGGCCACTCTCCACCTGGAGCCGCTGCTGTCGCACTCCGTGTACTCAAAGTGGTAGTC
>PISX010002483.1:5637-159519 GCA_004024625.1 Mellivora capensis | reverse complement strand
GAGTCAATTATCATATGGTTTCACTTATTTGCGGAGCATAACAAATAACACGGAGGACATGGGGAGATGGAGAGGAGAAGGGAGTTGAGGGAAATTGGGGGGGAGATGAACCATGAGAGACTATGGACTCTGAAAAATAACCTGAGGGCTTTGAAGGGGCGGGGGGTGGGAGGTTGGGGGAGCCTGGTGGTGGGTATTGTGGAGGGCACGCATTGCATGGAGCACTGGGTGTGGTGTAAAACTATGAATTCTGTTACGTTGAAAAGAAATTAAAAAAAATTTAAAAAAAATCATAAATGTGGTTCAAAAATATCAGCTACTAAAATCATTTTACTTAAAGCAAGAAAAAAAGCAGCATGGCATTTAGTTGATTTCTGTATTATGACATTCATATGTGTATAACTTTAGTCAAACAACATTTATTAATCAAAAAGAAGATGAATGCTTGTAAAATGCTTAGAGAATTATAAACTGCTATATAAATATGCATGTTATTGCTAGACTGTGATTATATGTAAACATATGCTTGCTACCATAAGGAATACAAAGAGGTATTCAGTACAAAGAGCAGATAATATTACATAGGTATGTGAATTCTATATTTAAAAAAGGATAAGCCTAAGAATGTTAAAACAAATAGCACATCAAACCATGATCTTATGTAGCAACATAAGAAACAGAAGACATCATTTAGCCAATGACATTGAACAGCAGATGTAATCCACTGAATGAAATGAGATCCTTACTTTATTTTTTTAATGTTCTTTTTTTTTAAGATTCTATTTATTTATTTGACAGACAGAGATCACAAGTAGGCAGAGAGGCAGGCAGAGAGAGAAAGTAGGGAGGAAGCAGGCTCTCTGCTGAACAGAGAGCCCAATGTGGGGCTCAATCCCAGGACCCTGGGATCATGACCTGAGCTGAAGGCAGAGGCTTTAACCCACTAAGCCACCCAGGCACCCTGAGATCCTTGCTTTAATATAATATAGAAAGAGTTAGAGTTATATGATATATCACACAACACCTGTGAGCAATGACCTAAACTCTTTGCATTTGAGCTAAAACAACTTTATATGGAAATATATTTGGTCAGCATTCCCACTAAAGATTTTACCATTCCATATTTTCATTCTTGCCATGAAACCATCCAAACACTATCAACTGAAATTCTTGCTGAATCTACAACAAAATGATAAAAGTAAAATAAAATAAAATAAAATAAAATCAGTTATCCTAACTTGCTTGGTTGATAATCTAAATTATTGAGTAGCCAAACTGTTGAACATAACACTGAAATGTTTTATATTTAATCCTTAACTGATATACTGTAGTCATTATCACCCCCAAACGAGGAAACTCTCAGTGTAGTCGTCAGTAGCACAATTAGGGATTCAGAGCTGGACTTCCAAGCCAGTTTTATATGACGACAATCCCTAGGGTCTCAGTCCATCATATATTCTGAAATACAGACTTATGTTGAGATGGGATATAACTATTTAATTAAATATTCTATGTAGAGTTGTATAGAACAGAGTTAACTGTATTACAATAATTGGGAAAGTTTGAACTGGAGAGACTATGTGAATAAAATTACAAAGAATTTATTTCTCAAAAAAACAACTCAAATAAATTGATCAGAAATAATTTATATTCTTCAAGATTATGCTGAGTGAAATAAGTCAAGCAGAGAGAGTCAATTATCATATGGTTTCACTTATTTGTGGAGCATAACAAATAACACGGAGGACATGGGGAGATGGAGAGGAGAAGGGAGTTGAGGGAAATTGGAGTAGGAGATGAACCATGAGAGACTATGGACTCTGAAAAACAACCTGAGGGTTTTGAAGGGGCGGGGGGTGGGAGGTTGGGGGAGCCAGGTGGTGGGTATTATGGAGGGCACGCATTGCATGGAGCACTGGGTGTGATGCAAAAACTATGACTTCTGTTACGCTGAAAAGAAGAAAAAAAATAAAAAAATAAATAATTTATATTCTTCAAAATATAAATGGAACTTCAATAGTACATAAATATTAGAGAAATATTCACACTAATATGAAATACCTCCCACCCCTAGCCCAAGCAAATTAAAGCAGAGGTGCCATTTCATATGTAATTAACAAAAAAAAATTATACTTGATGTTGGCAAAGGTGAAAGGAGTCTGGAACAGTATGGAATTATACAACCTTTTTTTTGAAAGTGTATCAACATCTGCATGAATGTCTTTATCTTTTGATCTAGTAATCTCACTCATAGGTATATATTCTAGGGAAACAATCCAACAAGAATGAACTATATTCCCAAAGATGTTCATTAAGGTATAATGAGGAAAAAATAGAAATAAACTAAATGTCAAACGAAAGGGGAATAGCTGAGTAAATTATAATGCATCAAGCCAGAGGCATTTTTTGCAGTTATTAAAAATGATAAATATGAAGACTATATAGCAACATGGAATACTTTTATGACATAATGGAAAGTGAAATGAGATATAACGTTTTATGATTAAATAATAGTAAATAAGAATTAAGGCAAAAATAACATTAGGGGAACTTAAAAAGAAGAATGCATGTTTTAAAATAATGTTATTTTATTCAATGTAGTCTCTTATACATTATTTCTTATTTAATAGAAAATATTTTAAATTATTTAATGTTGATAATATGTTAATATTTATATGTCAATGCTACAGAATAATTTTTCACGTTCACTTTCCAAGTAATTAAAATTTGGCCAGCACACCTCACTGTATTTGTATTGAGTAGATGTGTTTGAAAGAGGGGCAACACTACTTCTAAATCTCTGTATCTTTAAGAAAGCCATGCCTCAACCCAGAAAATGGGATGGAAGTAAATTTATGCCACTGCTGCTACCTGAGAGCCGAAGAACAAATTCAGAGGGACAGATATAATAATTATTAAGATGTCCAATAGGAAAACTCATTTCAACCCATCAAATACACTATTGAGTACTCTTATATTCAAAAATATTTGGTGTGGTTGAAGTGAGGAAAGAAAGGAATATTCTAGGGGCTCATAAGCTGGACTCATCTTGACAGATGCATAAGCAATCAATGAAAGGATATGCCGAAAGAAGTAGAATAAGGACACAAAAAGTACCATGGTTATATAGGAGGATGACCTGTCCCTCCAGTAATTGTGGGAAGATTTTCAGTCCCAAGCTTATCTTGAAAAATTCTCCACCTTTTACGAGGCTTAGCACAAACTATGCTGTAATAGAACATTTTTTAGATATTGGTGCTCGATTACACTAACCATGGTTGTTTGTCTCACTGTAGTCTTCACTTCATTGGCAGTTCTCTTCATTTTACTCATGGTCATTTTATTTGATTCTTGGGAGTATTTGTGAGGTTGGCCACTTCTTTTCCTTGCAAATCTATTCCTTTGGCTTCAGTGACACCATATTTTTTTTTCTATTTTTTTTTTTATAAACATATTTTTATCCCCAGGGGTACATGTCTGTGAATCACCAGGTTTACACACTTCACAGCCCTAACCATAGCACATACCCTCCCCAATGTCCATTACCCCACCCCCTTTCCCGACCCCCTCCCCCCAGCAACCCTCAGTTTGTTTTGTGAGATTAAGAGTCACTTATGGTTTGTCTCCCTCCCAATCCCATCTTGTTTCTTTTCTTCTTTTCCTACCCCCCTAGTCCCCCATGTTGCATCTCCACTTCCTCATATCAGGGATATCATATGATAGTTGTCTTTCTCTGACTGACTTATTTCACTAAGCATGATACCCTCTAGTTCCATCCACGTCGTTGCGAATGGCAAGATTTCATTTCTTTTGATAGCTGCATAGTATTCCATCGTGTATATATACCACATCTTCTTTATCCATTCATCTGTTGTTGGACATCTAGGCTCTTTCCCATAGTTTGGCGATTGTAGACATTGCTGCTATAAACATTCGGGTGCACGTGCCCCTTCAGATCACTACGTTTGTATCTTTAGGGTAAATACCCAGTAGTGCAATTGCTGGGTCATAGGGTAGTTCTATTTTCAACTTTCTGAGGAACCTCCACGCTGTTTTCCAGAACGGTTGCACCAGCTTGCATTCCCACCAACAGTGTAGGAGGGTTCCCCTTTCTCCACATCCTCGCCAGCATCTGTCATTTCCTGACTTGTTAATTTTAGCCATTCTGACTGACACCATATTTTTTTGATTTTTCTTTTCCCTCACTGTTTCTTTTTGTTCTTATTTGATAGTTCTTCCATCTGCACTTAATCCTTCCATTCTGGAGTCCCTCAATGCTAGGTGTTAGGCACTCTCCAGTTTCTTTATGTCTTTATAGGTAATTCCATGCACTTTCATGACTTAGCACTTTCTTTTAATTTTAACTGCCTATTTAACATCTACCTTGGATGTCTCACATATCTCTCAAACTCAACATGCCCATTACTAAACTAAAAATCTCCCTCCCAAACCATTTTTCCTATGTATTATTCATCTTAATAATGCCAGTATATGATCAGCTGTACACCTGAAATCTAGGACCCATCTGTAATATTCCTTTATCACTCATCCTTCCATCTTATCAATCAAGGATAAAGATAAAGTCAATGTCACAGAAGGTAAAAGAATAGATGTGGTTCTTGGTATTGTCTGATCAGGGCTTGTATAAAGCCAGATCAGTACCAGACATTATAATTACCAGAGAATTAATAAATATCACTTATTTGTTATTTGACTTGTGACCTTTTATCCCTTGCTTAGTTTCTCATAAGCACTGATATTCTTGGTACTTTCTCTTCCCTTGGCTTCAAGATAGCTGTCACTTGGTTTTCCTCTTTCTTTTTCTTTTCCTTCCTTCCTTCCTTCCTTTCCTTCCTTCCTTCCTTTCTTTTTGTTTCTTTTTTTTTCCCCTCCATGCTTCTCCTTTCTAGTCTTCTGGCATGGTCATCCTCCTTCAAGCCACAAGATGCTGACATTCCACTAAGATTGCTCATTAGCTGTCTCTCCTTTTTCACTTGATATTTTCTCCCTGTGTGATTTCATCCATGCTCACAGATTCAATTGTCATCCAGTTACAACTGATTCATACAATTATATCTCTAGGCAATAACACTCTTCTGAGTTTCATATTTGTATAACCAACTGCTTACTTTACATTGCCTTCTGGGTATTTCAAAAGACATCTCAAACTCAACATGGCCAAAACTGATATGCATGATTTTCCTTCCCCCACTTTCCCAGAGTCTCAACTTTGTCTATTGTTCCCAATCGCAGTAAATACCACCATTAGGTTTCCAGGAGCACAAACCAGATCACTAAAGTCATCTTTGACACCTCCATAGTATGAAAAAAAAATTAATTCTTGCTTTGAAAATTTTGGTGGCTGCCTATTTCATTTAGAATTAAGAAACTCCTTAATATGTTGTATATGATCCTACCATGATCCGATCTCTATCCATTTGTCAAATCAGATAAATCTCCCTATCACTCTTTGCACTCTGATTACACTACTAAACTGCTCTTTTGTCTATCCTTCGCCCTCCCATCACTGAATCTTTGCACGTACTACCCCTCCCCGGCATCTCGATTGGAAATCATCCTTCCCTTATTTGTCTAATTACCAACTGGTCATGCTTCAGATTTCAGCTCAAGTGTTATTTTCTCAGGGAAACCTTCTCTGATGTACTTTGCAATTGTCATATAGCCCTGTCATAGGTTCACATAGTTTGGATATTTTTCTATTTTAGTGTGCATCACAGATGTAAATGTGTATGTGTGTGTGTGTGTGTGTGTGTCTTTGTGTGTATGTTTGTATATGTCCCCTCCACCCTGCTTGCCTGGAAAATCTATAAAGGAGGGATCCTAACTGTATTTTCCACTGTTATATCCATAGTACCTGGCATGGTGCGTGGCACATGGTATATATGCAATATAAATTTTTTAAATGAAAGATTGCATGAAGAAACAAATGACTGAATTTCTTTGCTATAGTGCTCAGAATATTGAGTTTAGAACACTGTGTTTGAACCTGGATACAAATCAGTAAAATGACTATATATATATATATATATGTATATGTATATATCTATATACTTAATAAATTAGCAAGTGGTTAAAAAAATCAAATTATCAAGAGGTTGAAAAGTACTTATCAGGAAAGATGAAAGGAACTGCCAATGTTTACTTGAGAAAATGACAGTTAAGAAACACAAAAGGTCATAGATTCCTTAAGGGCACATGTCAGGAAAGAATCATTGGCTTATAGAATCACACTCTAGTGTACCCCAGAAAAACTACTGAAATTAAGAGAATTAGAGAAACTGTCTCATAATAAGGCATACTTATCTATGATAGAGAAGCCGCAAAAGAATAACTAGAGTTCATAGCCTTGCAAAGTAGAAAAAATACTGACTGAGAACCAGAAAAGCTGTGTTCTAGTGCTAGCTCTACTATTTTCTTCAGTTTTAGTGGCACAATCACTAAAATATGTTGACCATGACTTCTTCATCAATACGTCTTCGGTAATAGTTCTGAATTCCTGACTCTGTTGTTCCAGAAGAGTTTTACATGAAATGAGACTATAAACTACTAAAGAAGGGACCACGTCTTGCTTATTGCTATACTTGGCCAGGGTCTGCCATGGGATATTGTGGCTAGTGAACTGTACCGTTAACCCAGTTGAATTGTTTATTTTATAGCATAACCTTACGAATATCTTGAGACAATAAATCCCTTATAAAAATATATGCAAAATTTTACGTGTAGGTTGGATGTACATTTTTCTGGAGGGAGAAGAGCAAAAGCTTTTATAATATAGTTAAATAAGAGAATAAAAACTCCGAATGTGGAACTATTGAATGTTTATGTTAGTTCCATATCTCCTATTGCACTCAATGTATATTACTCAGCTGGGATCTTCCTAATGTATCACCATCTACTCCACTTTAATAATATAATAATTTAATAATATAATATATATTATAATATTATCTATTATATTTAATAATATACCCACTATTAAATAGTCAGTTAATAAATATTTCTTATGGATTTACCAATAGTGTACCAGGTGTTGGGGATACAGCAGTGATAACCAGATTTAGAAACAACTATGAATATTGTTCTCAGGATACTTAGTTTCTAGTGGAGGGAAACAGTGAATATTAGCTGTGAAACCTTGAGTAAGTCAGGTATGCTGTCTGAATCCCCATTTTCTCATCTTTTCAAAGATATCCTATATTTATTTTTCATACTTCAAAGAACTATTATACTTTCAAGTTTTGTATTAGGATATTCACCTTCTTTGGAAATCAATGAACTTGCCATTCTGCAATCAATATTATTCCATGGTTTACATGGCATCAAACTGTCACCTTCTGATCAGTAACTCTCGTCTTATCACTTTTTCCCTTCCACGGCTTCTTTTTCCAACCAACTACTCTCTACTGACTGGAAAGGGAGGAGGCAGATAGAAGTGGGGGAACAAAGAGGGAGAGATTTGACGGAGACCCCAAGTTGAGCCCATCCATCAAATATCCATATAAACTCATTCCCCTAATCATCCTGAGTTCCCAAATTGATGAAACAAAAACTAGACTATTTTTAGCCCAAGGCATGCAGGAAGAAACAATGGCTGTATCTAAAGAAAGTTGACGTTATAAACAGAGTCGTCTTCAGAAGTGGGTACACTGTAATGCTGACACCACCTCAGTCCCAGCCCTAGATATGTATAAATCCCATTAGCCAAGGTTCTTTCTTTTTCTAGAAAAGTCTAACCTTGGATCACACTATATTTCAAGCTGATTGAACCTAATCTTAAATATTCAGGACCAGGGGGGCCTGTGAGAAGAGCATTTTTATTGGTTCTTGAATCAAAACAAGAGGGGGAAACCCTAATATTCATGATTTATGATGCATGGCTTTACTTCTAGTTTCACTCATCTAGGAAATAAGATGAGACTATAAAATCAAACATATATACTTTCAGTTATTAAAAAAATACACACAGGCCAACAAAACATAAAGTAGGGCCCACCCTACAGAGTACTGTGAAACAAAACATCCCTATCTTTACCAACACAGACTCTTCAAACTTTTAAGAATGAGGGAGCAATCCTTAGCTTTCTCTGAGTCCCCAAAAAATAATCACCTTTTTTTCTTATGCTATTTCTGATGGGCATATTACATCTCTATTTTATTTTTTTGTAGCAGCTTTGTACATAATTTTTTTTACTATATTATGTTAGTCACCATATAGTACATCATTAGTTTTTGATGTACCATTCCATGATTCATTGTTTGTGTATAACACCCAGTGCTCCATTTCTTTTTAACTTTGCAAGTACTTTATCTGTACCTTTCTTAAAGAATTTTCTACTCCTCTTCACCATGAATCATAGATTTTTAAAAAACACATTTTAGTTCCTCACCAAACTCCAATTTTAAAGGTCAGGATTTGTGACTGTTTTACTTTTTCTCAACAGTGTTTTATTTAAAGCCTTGCATATAGTAAATGCTTAGTAATTGTCAGATGAATGAATGAGTCAAAGTTTGAGGACTCATTTAAATAAAAGTACATGTGTTTTATAAAAAATATGAATTCAGTATGAAAAGTCTTCGATGTTTCTTAAGCAAAGTTAAAAGAAAAAAAAAACACGATAATTCTCTCTTTTAAAAATTCAATGATCACCCTAGAATACCAAAACTTTTTTTCAGGAATGAAGTAAATCTTTTATCAAATACCCTCCTAAAACTTAACAATTTTATCTTTCAGACTTTCTTAATCCTAATCGCACAATAAGACTTTTATTAACTCTAATTGCTCTTTTTGGTCAGACTTTTGATTATTTACCCTGAGGCTACATTGTAGATTCTAGGTTGTTCTGCACAGTTGTAATTACCCTATGTTTTCATTAATCCAATTCTGTTAGCTGGCTGTTACTGAGTGGTCTTAGTGTCAATCAATTATCCTGCTAGCCCAAGCATCAAAACAATTAGAATGGGGTTTAGTTCTCAAGGTGTAATCATTAGGGTATTTTATTACACATTTCCAGACTATTAGAGGGTAACCAGAAAAAGACAAATAGGAGAATTTTCAAATGCAGTTTTATCACTGTTACTAAGCACAGAACTACCAGGCACTCATCTATGTGGCTAACATTTAGATCAAAGGATATGGGTCTTGGGAAACATTATTAAACATTTGAAAAATGAAGCCATGTAGATCTAAGTAAATGGAAAAATAATCAGTGCGAATTGACATTTCCTTTCAAATACACTAGAAACCAGACTTTTCTAGTCAACACAGAAATTGTCCTTCATCAGACCACTACATTTGATGGTCTCCTGGCAATATTTCTTCAAAGAAATACTTTAAGCGTTTCAAAAAAAAATACTTTAATTCCTCAAAAATTAGTTATCATATAGTTATCCAAAACCCTTACAGAGTTTGACTAATTCTATATGCATTGCTCTGCATGCATTATTTCACTCCTCCCACCTTTCCTTCCTTGATTTCTTTCATCAAGCAGTCCCTGAGCACATGTATCATGCTGCTAAGACATTGCACAAAAAGAAAAAGACAACACAGCTCTTGGGCTCAGAGTCTTGTAGCAAGAGACCACAACACAGACTCCTGTGCCACTAAGGGGGGCAAATGTCACAAAGCACAGTACACCAGACTAATCAGAACTACCAATTCTTACTGAGGTACTTAACTATTCTATTCTATTTTCCTGTTATAATAGTAATAATTATTGACCTTTGTTGAGCAGTGCCAATATATCAGAGACTGTTCTAAAGACTTAGGTGCATTGAGTCATACAGACCTTCCAAGAATTCTATGAAACGGTAATTAGATATCCTCATTTTACAACGGAGGCACCAAAAGCTTGAATAATTTGCAAGAGGTATTCAATTAATAAGTGACAGTTCTGGGATGTAAACATGGAGCTGTGCTTTTAAACCACTCTTCCCCAGTGGCTCTCTGACTCTACAATGTGCATGAGAACCACCAGCTGGGTTTGTTCAAACACATTACTATATCGTCAAGACACATACTTGTCGTCCTTAGAGTATCTGATTCAGTAGGTCTCGCTGGGGCTTGAGAATCTGCATTTCTATCAAGTTCCCAAGATGTGCTGATGCTCCTAGTCCATAGATCACACTTTAAGAACCACTGCTCTACCATATTTCCAACTCCTCTGTCTCTTCATGCCTCCCGCCTGCCCGCCAGCTCCACAACTCTTAATTCTCAGTAAGGAAGCTCACCACTTCCTAGAGAAAATGAGGCTCAGTAAGTCAAATTTCTCCCATTTCCACTTTTCCACTGCCCTGCTCCAGTTCAGTCCTATCATTATCTTCTCTCATTATCTCCTTCTCTTCCACATTTGTGAAAGTTTGCTGTTCAAGGTCTATTTTCCTAAATGTGGACTCCATCATTCACACTCCCTAAGGACCTTATTTAACCACATGTACCAGTATGTCAAATAAACATGACTTATGATAATTAAAACACAACTTGTGTGTATTCTCTTGTCCCTTTACATTTATTCAGTGGATTCTCTCCCCTCCACTACTATCACTATAAAAACCCAAACAGTCCCATGACTTTTCTGGTCATGTGTAGGTAGTAGGGAGAGCAGATCACTTTATTTATTTATTTTTTTTTTAAATATTTTATTTATGTATTTGACAGACAGAGATCACAAGCAGGCAGAGAGACAGGCAGAGAGAGGAAGGGAAGCAAGCTCCCTGCCGAGCAGAGAGCCCGATGCGGGGCTCGATCCCAGGACCCTGGGATCACGACCTGAGCCAAAGGCAGAGGCTTTAACCCACTGAGCCACCCAGGTGCCCCGAGCAGATCACTTTAAATAATAAATAGGGTATCACTAACTAGTAATCTAGTCCTAAAAAAAAATAATAAAAAATCTGAAGTTTTATACAGCTAAAGCTTTTCCTACTGTAGGCAAGAAGATCTCCTGCCATCAAGGAAAGGAAGAGGGTAGTCTGTGTTTCTTACTCTCTTGTCTCCCACTAGAAAGGGAAGGGGCAACATTCTTAGTTGATTAATGCTGTTGTAAGATGCTTTATGCTCTCTAGCCCCGTTATATGTTGGAAGCTGATTTTTCTCTCTTCATGGGGAAATTTTTAGGTTCTTCAAAGCTCCTCAGCTGAGCACTTCCTACTTCAACTCTCATGATGTGGCCAATGAATTGCTCCTATTTTGGTTTTTGATTTTCTGGAAGTCCACTCCCTATAGACCTATCCCATTACCACCCCAGGGAGTTTATTTAAGCCAGAATCAAAATGAGAACATGCTAGTTCTCTGTTGTAGCCTATATCTGGTTCAGAAGTAATCCTTATACATCTTTGGCCCTCAAAAATTCTTGAAAAGTACTTTCTTTCTAGAAGAGAAGAGGGAGGTCTTAACTTTCTTGGCATGAGTTGGGTACCAGTCCTCTGTGCGCTATGACTGGCATAAGCCCAAGAAACCTAAATTGAGATTTCTACAAAGAAGTCTGGTGCCTCATGTTAGAATTTTACATGTACTGTTTCTCAGTGCTTTGGGGGAATTTTTCACATAGCATTCTATCACAAAATTATTCATCACTTTCTTGTGCACTTATTCTCCTTAACCAGCTCTTTCTCTGTATGATAACACACTCAAATTAAAACAAAATAAAACCCATCTTTAACCTCCCCTCTCAGCATCATGCCTCTCTCTCTTTCCTTTTTCAGTCAAATCTCTGTACTCTTTGTCCATTTCTTCATGTTTCAATCACTTTCTATACTACTGAAATTTGATTTTGGTCCCTCTTCCTCTCTGAAAGTAGATAGTGACTGCCTAGTTGCTCTTTTCTACAGATATATTTTTTAAAAGATTTCACTTATTTATTTGTCAGTGAGAAAGCGGACATGAGCAAGGGGAGCAGCAGGCAGAGGGAGAAGCAGGCTCCCTGCTGAGCTCGGAACCCCATGTGGGATTCCATTCCAAGACCCTAGGATCATGACCTGTGCAAAAGGCAGCCGTTTAACCGACTGGGCCAACCAGGCATGCCTTTATGGATATTTTCCAGCCCTTATCAAAGCTAACTTCCTTTGACAATCCACATATAAGCAATTCCCTTCCTTGGACTCTTTCTTTGACTTTTGTGACTCCACATTTCCGTAGTTCCCTTTATGGTTTCTGCTCTCTTAATTCGAAGACTTCATTTCTTCCCCAATACCATTCTTCAAATATTAGAGCATGTACCCAGGTTTTCACCTTTGACATCTTCTTGTCTATTTTCTCTTCCTAGGAAATTTCATCATTCACCACACCATTGCCAAGAACTCATAAACTGATTTCCGTTAGCATTTCATTTGCTATCTCAAATTTAACATGTCTAAAACGCTGAACTCCAAACCCACTCTTCTTCCTATATTTTCAGTCAATTCTCCAGTAGTACAATTCCTCCCTTATCTCTTGCATGCAGTTGTTCATCCCACTTTTTAAAAAGGAGAAGTCGCAGGTAGCATCAGCAGCAAAAACTACCATGTATTATTCCACAGTAACTATGTATCAGGCAGGTAGTTTGTAGATAAGGGCACTTAGATTCAGAGGTTGAATAACGTGCCCAAATCACAGAACTCTTAGTTGGCAAGGTCAAGATTTGAACCCAGATCTAGATGGGTCCTCTTAGTCACTATGCTGTGCTGTGTTCCTCTAATAGCTCTGGAATCTACCCCTTCTACAAAACCTCAAGCTTTAATTCATGCCTTATAGCTTCAGATAAAATCCAACTTTCTTTCCATTAGAAGCAAAGCCCTTCATTATCTGGCTCTTTCATACTTCCTACTTAATCTCTTCCTACCTACATATTAAAACATCTGGACTGCAGCCACACTGAACACTTGCATTTGGATTCAATTCTCATTAAAATGTCGTTCTTTCTATCTCAAATGCTCATCACCTAACAGATGACTTTCTTCTGTTCTCACAAAGTACCCTGAACAGCTTCTCTTGTAGGACTTACCACAGAATATTGCATTTAATTTGTCATGCCCTCCACTAAACACAAATGAGTGCTCTGTTGGTCTTTAGCAAAAAGGACTGTGTTTACCTTATCAAAGGTGCTCAGTAGACAGGAGTATGTTATTTAGAGATTGGAAAATCCAATCTTAATTGCTCCTACTATTTTAGGTATCAAAACTCTGTCAGAAAGGAAACACAAGATATGTTTCTATTCTACTTAATACATTAAAATGACTATGTAGCTCTTGTAAAATATTATAGTGCTTTAATAAGATTGGCCATTAAAAGGTTTTATTTTATAATTAAAAATTTTTAGCATAAATATCTTCATCTGCTTCATGAAGCAGAACTCTAAGATTTCTAATGAATTACTTGGCAGTTACTTAGGGTAAGTCAAAACTCCTTTTTGTAGCAATTTGTATTTTACCCATAGGCATCTTTCTGTACAAAAGTGGTGAGAACACAATCAAGTTCCCAAATTTTTGTAACAACTGTTAGTTCTCTACTGACGTATCATGTTTAAAGGATATGATTGCTATTAAATCAACATCATAGAATACTGGTACTTTGGAGACTTGTCACTGAATCCAGCCCTGAACTGACTATAGCCTAATCCTAAAACAAGTTCGCATAAATCAGGGATTTTTAAGACAGACTGCTCAAGGGACAGGGTAATTCTAGTTTTCTATTTGTTGTCTAGGTATTAATTTAGAATCTAAACTACCTAAATTTTAGATAATACTAAATATATTTACCAATGGTATTTAATTCTTGGCTTCTACAAATGAATGATATTAGAACATTTGAAGAAATACTCCCTTCTTCTGCAAAATACATTTGCCAATTACGTCTCTTACAAACCCCTTGTAAGGCTTCATATGATAAACTCCATATAAAATTTATTAGGAAATAATCTGTCTTCTAGATGAATTGGTATGTATCCTTTCCCAAATAATTAAAATCATATTGCACAGCATAATATCCTTGTGTATGTGACTACAAGAAAACCAAAACTCCTTAAAATTTATTTTTGGTTCCATTTGTTTAGTCATATTTTGATGTTGATATCATCCTCAATTTTATTTTCTTTTAGTCTAGTAGTAGGATAGAAAAATAAGTAAAATGAAAAGTGTATATTAACACATTACAATAACAAGAATTTTTTTTATCTCCTTATATATTTTTGTTTTATCCAGTTAACAATCTGGTCATATCAAAAATTATTTCTAAGTAATTGTAGAGTATTAGAGAAAGTGAACACATCAAAGTTCATACTGTAATAATTTTTCAGAAAGCCTCGTATTCAATGAAGCATTCATTGAATATTTTCTGGATATCAAGGGATTTTTGGTGTGCAGTTAACACAGCTTATTACAAGCGTCAGTAAGTATTGTGTCAAAGAAGTAAAAATTGTCACTGATTCATTTTTCAAAACTACTGAAATTGTCTATAGAACTATAACTGTTTGAGGAATACAGAACAATACAGAAATAGAAATATAGGTATATCCTACATCTCGTTGTTAAAAGAAATTAGACTAAATTGTATTTGAAAGGCAAAAGTCCAATAACCGTATAGCTTATGTAACAGGTAAAATGGAGATTCAGAATTCAGTCAGTATTTAAAAGATGCATTTGTGTAGTGGGAAGTGATGCCCTGGATAGTTCCTAGATAAGATTTCAGATATGGTGGTCGTGACAAATGAACGTTGAAAGTTACATGACCTATTCTAACATTATGCAACTGAAAGTATCCAAGGTGTTTCAAAGATTATGGAATATTTAAAATGTAATTTTACACTTTATTTATTTATTCATTTCCAGGAAACAAACACAAGTGTGAACCACTCAACGTTTAAGGGATGAGTAAGGGTTGGAACTCCAGCAAGCTTCTTATCATCACTTTGGAGTTGTATGTTACTAGGGCATGTATCACCTACCAGCAAAGCTTGCAAGGCCCTGAGCCCTGGCTTCATTAGTGCATGAAACATGAACTTGAACATGTTCAAATCAACTGTGCTAGTTTGGGAATACATAAGCTTTGGGCTCAGGCTTTATGTCAAGTTTCTAAAAAAAAAATAGTAAGTATTTAGAGAAATGGAAACAAAGATGAAATAAGATTATATGTATTTACAGGCCTCTGTATTTTCTTCTCAGCTCCTGTGAAAGTAAGGGTTCATGTGGCTGGCAAGTTCACAGACAGGATAAGACAGAAGGAAATGGGATGAAATGTTTTTCAGAAGGACTGAGAATAATAGTAGACCTTGAAAGCAAGATGTAAGGATTATGAAGAAGATGCTGAAGGAGACAAAAGGTCAGTAAACATTTCAAAGACACTGAACTCTGTACCAATACGAAAACTTAAATAGAGGTTATTGACAAATCTGGGGTGCCTGAAGAGAGAAAAAAGGCACCCGAGAGGATGCCAAAGCATAGACTGTGAGAAGAACTTTTTCAGTGGAAATGTTAGCTGTGTTCAGATCAATACAATAAAGACCGATCTATATTTAAACTATTTCAAAGAGCAAGCATGCCATTACCTATCTCTATAAAGTCACCTTATTGCACTTCAGGCAAGCGCCCTAGAGCTTCCAGGGCAGTCACTAGAAGGAAGTCACATGGGGTCCCACTGTTGTGCGCCAGCATGATCTGTTTGCTGCTATCACTGTCCAGCGGTCGGGAGTTATGCCACATTGCTTAAAGGCCTTTGAGAACTTCTTTTGCCTACTGTGCTTACAATTACTCCATTTCATCTAGGCTATCAGCTGCTTCGCCACCCTGCTGTTATCCATCTTCCACACATGTCCGGCCCAGTGTATCTGAATTTCAGTGAGCTTGACTTCCATGCTGATGTCCCAGGATCCTGCTGTTGTTGACCTTGTCTTGCCATTAGATGTTAAGTATGACTTGTAGGCAAAGTTGATGAAACTATTCCAGGAACTGTACGATTTTTTTTTAAGATATTAGTCTTCAGTTCATATAGTGGAGAAATTTTGGCATTTCTATCAGTTAGTCCTAGGCTTTTCTCTTTGAATGAACCTAAATGTTTGGATGACGTCATTCTGTATATCTTCTGTATATATTCTGTATATCTTGCAAAATGCACTCTAGGTCATCAAAGCCACTTTTAATTTGGGGGTTTATGAAGGTTTACAGCCAAGACTGCAGTAGTGACACTATTTTAGGGGAATATTTCATCTATTTTATACAGTGTTATTTTCACTTTTTGTCTTTTAGATAAATCTCTCAGATTAAGCAAGCAACTATTACAACTCATAAAGGTTGCTCATCACTAAGCCTGATGAGACACAGCAGACGGAGTCAGTGTATGGACTGCATATATACTTAGCAACCATCTTTAATTCTTAAATTAGTATCAACAGGTTCCCATATTCTTCTTTTTTTTTTTTTTTTTGGACCAATACCAAGGCTTAATTACCTTATTTTAAAGGATTTTTAAACATAAAAGTACCACAAGGGAGTTAAAAATCTTGTTAAAGCCTTCACTGACAAATTAGATATGAGGCCTTAAGCAGGTATAAGAATGAGGGCTGAAGGTCAAGATGACCTGAATAAGGTAAAATGGTGTAGGAATGCAAATAATGGCCTTATATTTACGTAATGACTTTGTGTCACTTTGCTCTTTTGGGAGACCATTAATATAATATACTTTATTGAGAACTTAGTAGCAGACACCATGAAGAAACAGGAGAATAAGACTTCTTTTTGACTTTTTGACTTCTCAGAGCTTACAGTCTAAAAGCTAAGACACAATTAACTTGATGTTCTATAAGTCCAAAGAACTGTGGGAGATCTTTGAGGTGAATTCTCACTTCGGCCTAGATGATTTAGGGAATCCTTAAAAAAGGAGGTACAATTCAACTGAGCTTGAAAACTAGGTAAAATCTTGGTAGGAGAAAGATTTGTTGAGGAAAGTAGCATAAGCAGAAGTTTAAAAATAAGAAGGCTTAGGATCTTTTAGGAGAAGGAGAGTCATTGGTTATGGAGCCCAGGATCTGTAAAGGTGAAGGTATGGGAAATGACTAGAAAGGCGGAGCTGACTGGTTTTTTGTTTGTTTGTTTTGTTTTGTTTTGTTTTGGGGGAGAGAGAGAGAGAGATCCCATGTGCGCATACAAGGGTAGCAGGGTGGCAGAAACAGAGGGAAAAAGAGAATCTTAAGCAGACTCTACACCCAGCACAGAGTCCATTGTGGGGCTGGATCTTAAAACCCCGAGGTTATGACCTGAGCCGAAATCAAGAGTCAGATGGTTAACCAACTGAGCCACCCTGGCGCCCCAGGGCTGACTTCTTGATGCCAGGCTTAGATGCAGAGACTTCATTTGGCAGGCTGTGGGAAGCCACTGAAGGTGTCAATGTGATTCTTTATAAAAGTTCCCATATTCTTTTATGTAATGTAAAAAACAGGTAAAGCAAATAATTTCAATGTGCTCTTACTTTATTATTTATATTATTTATATGTCCTTTGACAACATAACAATATCTGTTTCTGATACTAGCCCCTTTAAAATTGAACTTCTACTTCACAATAGTATTTCAAATCAAAACAAATACATATGTTTTGGCATCTTCAGATTAACCACATGTCATACACTTTTTTGATTTAAAAATAAATAAAAAAAACATGCTATCACTTATAAGGTGAATATACTGAAGTGAACTTTGAAACACAGAGCTTTGGACTTTTTACTTGATCAGGTAGTAAGTATGTGAAGGAGGGGTTTTAGGCAATAGGTCACTGGTACTGTTGTTACTGAAAGGGACAAAAAACCAAATTCCAATGGAAATTATATTTATACTAAACATCGGTTGATGCCATCCAAAGTCAAAATCTTTCATTCTCATAAAGAAGATAAGGTAAATACTACCAAATTTACAAAACTGAAGCTTTTGCAAGACTAAAAGACCAAGTAAAGACAGATAATTGTACTGATTTTTCCCTCCCCCAAACATCTACATACATGTATACACATGTTTATTATATAAAATATGTATACTTAGGGGTGCCTGGCTGGCTCAGTCAGTAGATCATGCAACTCTGATCTCATGGTCTTGAGTTCAAGCCCCATGTTGGAAATAAAGCTTACTTAAAATAAATAAGCAAATTTTAAAAATTTAAACATATTAATATTTTAAAAATCTAACTTAAGAAAATTTGAAAAATTTCTCCTAAGTGAAAAACACTCTGTCTTTTGGATGCTAATAGATGTTCCAGAAAACAAACATATTGTGGTCAGACAAATTTGGAAAAGTGATTCAACAAAGCTAATAGGGGCTCTTTACTATAACACTGTTTAGGCCTTTAATTCTGAATTACATATTTTCACAATGGGATATGGGAGAGTATATTAAAATATGGCACCATTTAACCACACACTTACTCGTGCAGAGAATACTTATCAATATCTTAAGAAACACATTTAGAAAACAATAGCTGAAACTATAAACCAAGATGTCAGCATGCCACTCTTCAGGGTTGTTTTGTACAGCTTTTTATGATTATGTATGTTCTTACTCATGGGCATGCAGATATCATATCTAAACAGTTACTACAAAGTCCAAAATTTTTCTCTAAATCTGATCTGTGTGACTGTCAATCCCATCCTCTTGAAAATGTTTACTGTAACTCAAACAACATTCTTACTTTTTAAAAACCTTACCATAAAATTCCCCCCAAAATGATAATTATTTGGATTCAAGGCTATATACATGTATAAGACAATCATAAAAAATCAAACTCCAATATTTTTTACCATGCCTTTTAAAAAATGCATTTAGAAAGAACCATTATTAAAAGTTAAAAGTCAGCATTGTAGCTGATTCATACATCTATCACAAGTAGGGCAAATTTAGAATGTAAGAGGAATATTTTCAAGCCACTACCTCGTATCAGGTGAATTCAATACTCAAGATGCTGTCAAAACGTGCTTTGACATTCTACCACCCAAACCGGAAGGTTTAATCTTTGTTTCCTGGTACAGTGGAGAGAGCATTGAACTGGAAATCAGAAGTGAATCCTGGTCTTGGTTCTGCCCCAACTAGCTCCCTGGCACTAGGCAAGTTCCACCAGCTCCTGAATGTGCTCCAGTGCGACATGTCCAGGACGCAGGAGGTAACCTGGGGGTCCTCTCACCATTCTATGATTTCAGTATGGCAATGAGATGAACTGCAAGACTTCGTGTTGTCAATTGCTATTCAGAATACATAAACCAATGCCAGCCTAATGCTCAAGTTTGGGCTGCTTCTAGCAAATATTTGTGCAAATTGTGGGGGGGGGGTGTCTATTCCTGGGACAGTTTATTGTAAAAGGTGTCCTTCCTGAGAAGACCAAATAGAAAAAGAAGTCACATTTGTTGGGACTATTAACAAAAAAGCATTCTTTCTCCAGCTGACATGACTTGCTAAGCAAGGCTCAGCTGGATTTCAGCAGCTGGTATCCCATCCACTCAGGGCCCTATACAACCATCTGGGGTGCCCCTCTCAGGATATCCTGTTGACTCATCAAGATCTCATTTTGGTATCATCTCTCTTTTCTCTGTCTTACTTTTCTTTTTCATTCTCTCTCTCTCCAGATGAATGTGTCTACATTTCTCTAGTAAAACTCTTCTGAGTTCTAGCTACTGACCTCTTAGTCTGCTTGCTTCTCTGCATACGTGGGCTTCTATAAAGTTTCCATTTACTTCCTCACCTAGTCACCAACCATTCACTTCCAAATGCACTAGAGCACTGGGTTGTCAAGCCTTCCTACCTCTACTCTGCTTACTTTTGAACTGATAGGTAAAACCCAATGGACACTTTTCAAACCTTACCTTCTTATGCTGGATCCCAGAATTCAACATTATTGGCTATTTTCTATATCATAAAATCCCTCTTCTATTAGTTTTGGTGGTAGCACTTTGTCCTAATTCTCATATCATCTCTAATTTTTACTGCTTTTTAACTATTAATGTTCTCCAAATCCTATCTTTTGCCTTCTGTTCTTCTTAGTCTGTAAAACTCTTTAAAAATAACTTATCTGTTCCCAAAACTTCAACTTCTATTACATACTGATTATGTCAAAGCTAAAGTCCAGACCCCTTTCCTGAACTCCAAATCCCTACATTAATACATCTAACTAATTTCCTTTCTGGAAATCTCACGTTAAGTATAACATGTGAGAAATGGAATTGATCATTTTTATTTTCTTCTGTGTTTTCCTGTACCTTTCCACACTAAGGTATACCTACATTACTAAAGCAATTTGTAAACCTACAAAAATTACTTGGGAGATCTTAAAAGTTCTTTAATGAACCCCTTTTCCTAACTACCCTTTTACCCTACCACTTAACTCCTTGGCTCCCAACCCTGCATTAGTCTTTTCTCACCTCAACTGCTTTAACTGTAGAATTGAAATGCTAACTCTCTTACACAGTTGTGGCATGAGTCAGATGAGATAATGCATTTAAAAGGCCTAGAACACAGCAGGAGTGCAATAAATGGTAGAATATTATTATTGCTGGAATTATTATTTTTATTACCAGTAGGATTATGAGGCTCCATAAATTATAACTTGACCATAACTACCACTAACTTTATTTGCTATAGTAATAATAGTTTAGGGTTGAACTTGATCTGATTTACTAAATTAGCATTTTTCAATAGCTACATAGCAGTGAAAGGAAAGATTATAGACTAACTCAACATAAGAGATCCAAGCTTAATTTAGAATTGCAGACAGATATGGTATACTGAGCATCAACTTTCAAAATTTTAATTAGAAGGCACCCTTAGGGTATTCTATATCAGAAAGATAACTTTGTAGTTACTGAGTCAAATCCAAGAATGTGTTTGTTAGTTAATGAAACTAACACATGCCTTGGTATTAATAGAAAATTTCCTAGTTGACTGCATAGTAAATTCTTTATCATTTTAGAACTTTAACCTCTGGGACTAAATTACGCACTTGAAATAACAAATGACTATTTGGGAAATATTTGATCCACACACTAGATTGTGTTCAAATTTGTTCAGGTAAAAGCAAACACAAAGCATTCAGGTGGAAAGCTTTGACTAAAATGTGACAGCCCCTGGTAGAGCTTTCACCAAGCATATACTTGGGGTGAGTAAGCTCAGCCTGAAAAGGATGTTTGACTTAACACCTTGTATTGTAAAAGAGAAGGCAAAATTCTCTTTTCATTGGGCTTCCAGTGTAAGATGGTACCTGATTTAGAAACTTACTGACACGTCCATACAATGACCACAGAAGGCCTCCAAAGACAAAACAAAACTCACCTAACATCCAAACTATGCCTGACACATCAATTGCCTGACTATGGGAGTAACTCCTGCTAACTTTTAATTGAGGTATATTAAAGATGTATATAGATAGATAGATAATTCTGAATATTTAATATTTGATATTATTAAATATTAATAATAATTATTATTTTTGTTCAGAATAATATGTGCATATTATTCTGAACTTCACCTTTTGTAAACCCAGTGTCTTATGTTTGATTTTCAAAGTCCGATCTCATTTTTGAAAACTCTCTTCCCAGGTAAAACCGCTCCTGAACTCACTACAAATGTTCAAGGGGCTCTTCAAAACAGCTTATTGTTTTTCCATCTCCTTGTCACTTTCTACTCAGACCAACAGACAAACTGAGGGTTTTGGAGGGGAGGGGGATGCGGGGTTGGGTGAGCCTGGTGGTGGGTAATAAGGAGGGCACGTATTGCATGGAGCACTGGGTGTGATGCATAAACAGTGAATCTTGGAACACTGAAAAGAAATAAAATAAATTAAAATGAAAAAAAAAAGGAAGAAGCAAGAAACAGAAGAGATAGCTTAAGGAAGATTTCCATGGGTGACAGAGCAGCTGGGGGTCACTTCTGGAGCTCAGAATAGCTGAGTAGATAGTAAAGTCAGCTCTTGTTAAGGTTTAAAGTAGAAGTGGTTGATGAAGCTTCTTTAACTTGGGGTTAGCTTGTGAAGTTATTTTCTTTCAAAGGAGAGGAAAAGTCATCATAAGCCTGAATCCTTGGACCCATCATTCAGCGTGAAGTCTAACCTTCCCCGGGAGCATACAGGGTGCCATCCCCATCTCTGCTGTACTTTGAGTCCTATGTCCTTGTCATAGGGTTTTCTTTAGGTTCACAAAAATTACACCCACCCTATACTTAACATTTATATCTAATGGTTTTCTCTGTCATCTTTAATAGTACACGAAAGTGAATTAGGCATATGTGAATATATTCTGACTATTACAAATAACTAATCTACTTAGTAATATTTTTAAAAATAGTTTATATGTACAAAAAATATTTTCATAGCACTCCTAAATTGCCCTGAGATGGGAGGGGAATCAAATTACAATATGTTGTGATTGGTAAAGTTGGGACTACATTAAAGGTTTCCCCAAACCCAAGATCTGCTACATATCTTTAGTGTATGGACAGGATACTGATTTTTTGAGGTTTCCCTTTAATTATTTCCATCAGATTATATTTCTATCTTCATACAGAGCGAATACATCTCTAAAAAAGAGGGGTCAAGAAGTAATGGGCAGAAGATTGGCTGGAAAAAGTACAGACTGATAGATTGATAGATTGATTCACTGATGGAATTTATATTCTAGTTCATATAGCTAAATAATGTAAACTATATATATATATGAAACAGCAAAGAATCACAAACGTAGAAATTAGGTTATCAAATTGGTTTACAAAACCAAATCCAAACGCTATTCATAAATCCACATCTAAAGAATGAGCCATAAGAAAAATAAAAATAAAAAGATGGTGGGGTGCCTGGGTGGTTCAGTTGGTTAAGAGGGTGCCTTCAGCTCAGGTCATGATCCCAGGGTCTCGAGATCGAGCCCCACATTGGGCTCCTTGCTCAGGAGGTGTCTGTTTCTCCCCTGCCTGCCATTAGCCCTGCTTGTGCTTGCTCTCTCCCTCTCTCTCTCTGTTGAATAAAATCTTAAAAATAAAATAAAATAATGGTTAAGGATAAATCATTCAAATTCAATGTGAAGACAAGGAACACAATATGGTAAACTCAAGTGGTATTTCAGATACTGATATTGTAACATGTATGAGCTGTAAACATGTATTAAAGATAGACCAGACATGAGTACTTACAAAACCAATAATGTTATATTTACATAAATAAAGAAAAATCTCTTATAATTTCAAGGGAAAAATGGACAGAAACATTAGAATAAAGGGAAAAATATAACTTGCTTCACTATTTTAAGTCTGAACAGATAAGGATGCCAAGGATGTGAAAAAAATTAATACTTATATGTAATGTATTTCTCCTTGTATAGTTTATAATTAAAAGATATATCTTATGTCTTTTTTTTTAAAACATCATGCAAATGTATTTAATGACCATGTACAAGCACCAAAAAAACTCAATACATCTCCGTTAGTAGACAGCTCATAGGTCTTATTCTCTAAAACCCAACACTGTAAAAGTAAAAATTAGTTACAAAATTGTAAAAACCTTCCCCAAATCCCCTGAAATTAAAACAAACAAAGAAACCAAAAAAACTCCATAAAGTCACTGTTGCAGCCAAAGAGAGATAAAAATTCCATTTAGATATTAGTAAAAAAAAAAAAGTGAGAATACTACATATTAAAAATTTGAGGGACTCCTGGGTGGCTTAGTGGGTTAAAGCCTCTGCCTTCGGCTCAGGTCATGATCCCAGGGTCCTGGGATCCAGCCTCGCATTGGGCTCTCTGCTCGGTGGGGAGCCTGCTTCCTCCTCTCTCTCTGCCTGCTTCTCTGCCTACTTGTGATCTCTGTCAAATAAATAAATAAAATCTTTAAAAAAAAAATTGAGGCATGGTCAAAGGTTTAACCAGAAATTAAAATTTTATCTGCAAATGTTTTATCACTAAGCAAGAAAAACTAAAAATAAATGGACAAATCATTTCAATTAAAAAAAAACAAAAACAAGGAAACCAGGGAGACACATGTGTTGCACTGAATAAGTTAACGAATTGTAAAGCCAAAAAAAAATCAGTGAAAATTACTTGACAAAAGTAATAAAATAGACAAATTTCTGTAAATTTTGTAATACTGAGAAAAAGAAGGGGAAAAAAAGAGAATAATTTGGAAAAAAAAAAGAAGATCCAAAGTCTGAGAAGAAGTTTGAGCCTGTGATACACAAATCCATGTAATTCTAACATACAAATCTCAGTGAAATGATGATTTCCTAGATATAGGTGGCTAGCCAAAATCAACCAAAACCACCAGCACAATAAGAAAGCCTTGGAATATTAATAATTATGGAAGAAACTAGATGAGTTGGCAAACCTGCTGACCAAAATGGTTCAAAAGCAACTTCTTTCAAATTTTCAAGAAACCAATATTCTTCTGATGTATTAATTTTGCAGGAGGATGGAAATTATGGAAGATTCTGAAAATTGTTTATGAATCCAGCATAATTCTGTTATAGAAACATTAAAAAAGAAAAATTTCCAGACTGCTTTCACTTTCTTATACTAATGTAAATAGCCTAAGTAAAATAACAGCAAACTGAATTTATTGTAAACTGGACCAAGTAGAGTTTATTTCAAGAATGCAAAATTGTTGGGATTCGATATCCATGTGATTCCTCTTATCAGTAGATAAAGAAAACATATATGATTATCTTGATAGATAAAACAAAAGTTAGGTATAAAAAAACATGTCATGTATCAAGGTAAGCATGCTTAGTCTGGGCTTGTTTGGCTCAAGCTAAGGGAGCTCAGATACCTTCTCTCTTGTTACTCTGCCATCCCTAAGTGTTTCCTGCTTCTGATTGGAGAAAAACATGGTTCACTACCACACATATATCTAGGACCACAAAAGGGAGACCAAAAAAAGGTCTATGTATGTCCCATTAGAGGGAAATTATGATTATTGATTGTCTAGGAATCAATAATAAATGCATTATTGATTGTCTAGGAATCTAAACAGTACAGCCTTTATTCTGGGCTAAAAATCAGGGGTTCTCCAAGAAGACAAGTGACTTGTTAGGGAAACAGCAATATCTGTGTCAGATGCCATTTCTTTCACATGTCAGTATTTGATTTTAACCCACAAGCACAAAAGAACAATATTTCAAAAGTCCCCAAATATACTATACCTATCTAAAATATAATGAACTTTGATATTTATATATGCATTATGATGTGTAGGGTTTGAGCATCTGTTTGGGGGAGAAAATTTTCATGATATTGCCTTTTTTGCCTTAATACAGACAATGATTAATGGGTATTGGTTTAACCTAAACAACTTATCCATACAAATAAATAAAACATTTGTTTCTCTCAGAAAGACATATATTTTTAATGCTAAGATATTTAAAATTTGTGTTACATAGTATTTAATTCTCATTAAAATAATTTTACCTTCCAAATGGTTATTTTTTGGTAATTTTATTGCATTAATCATAGTTTATAGCTATATCTCTAATATTTTTTGTTATTGATAACCTTTCATACAGATGTCTAAAATCAGCATTTCATGATGCTCACCATATTTTCGACTCATTAAAAAATATATCAAGCTCTGTAGGAAATAGTGACTTCTTTGAAGAAAAGAAAGTCTGCCATATGCTCAAATCAGTGGGGAAAATGAATTTTCCCATCCCCATAGAAATCTGTAAGCTATTTACTATGTAAGAGTTTACTAATGTTCCTTAGGATTCATGACCAAGAGGATTATATTTAATGCTATTTATCAATAAGAAGTCTCAATATCATGTATTATTTGGAATAAAACAAATACAACTGAATACTACTCTTTAAGAGCATTCAGTGTGTTAGAAATATTCGGGAATATTCAAATATACAGTCAGGACCACCATGTAGGAATTAACGTTTTCATGAAATACAGTTTAATTGAGAATATATAAAATGTATTTTTGTATGATAGCAATAACTACAAGTAATATTTAATTTGTTTTAAATTACAACATTAATAACTCACATCTAGCTTATTACCAAAGAAGGAGGAAGAGGAAGAGGAGGAAAGAGGAAAAGGAGATGATGACAACAATGAAGCACTTTGGGGCCAATTTCAGACACTGTTATTTTCTTTCCTCAGTTCACAAGCTGGCATTATTTTGCTTCCTTTGGTCGTAGAATACTGTTATGGAAAAAAACTGGGTTCTTGATTTGCCACTAATTTGCTGTTTAGCTTTAAATAAGTCTCTTTGCATCTCTGCTTAATCTTGTTTCTAAGAAGAAGGGCTTAGACAAACCACTTAATATAACAAAGCATTTAACCTCTGCCCCATCAAGTGACAGCTCTAATAAATCCTTATTTACCCAAAATGGGCAGTGGACTGGATTCGACCTACTACATAAATACAGTACCCAGTTTGCTGACCGTTGTTCTAGATCTTAAGTTGAATGGCTGGTTGACAGATGATCATTTTATTATTATGCTTAATAATTTTCAAGTATTCTTGCATATCAAATATTAGATAATGCATTTAAAAAATAAAAATATATCTTGGGATAACTGATAAAATATGAATAAGATCTGTAGCTTAGATAATAGTATTGTAATAAAGTTAAAAAAGAACTCTGTCTCAATAAATTTGGGTAATTTTATTTTGTCATTAAGATCTCTGTAAGCTCTACAAAAGCATTTTCTATGTAGTTTTATGTTAAAAAGGGAATTAACGTCACTAGTAAAAATATAATACAAACCCTATTTTTTATTAACTGGCATTATATTAATTTTACTTTCATATTTAAGCCATATTTATTCTTGAGCATTCTGAATGGTCTTTAATTATATTAATAGTATTGATATATGTAACAGAAATGTATTCAAAATGAACTATATGACTAAACATAAATTAAATGATATCAAACATTTCCAAGGTTGTTTTTTCATCATTAGATCATATCTTGAGTTATAGAAGAAACAGGTTTAGAATAATTCCTCATACATTCATATGTTAGTAATATTCTTCTTCAACTATTTTTACCTGAAAGCTTAAGTCAAGCAATTATCCTCCATTTTCCTGTTTATATTTCATATTGCAACCCTTCAGTCAAACTGTGATTATGCCCAGACATGATATCACACCTATCTATAGCATTATTTGATTGGCAAGGAAGCTGGTTATACATGAACTGACATCATATCTCTGCATAATAAAGCATTCTTTTGACAGTGTATTTGTCATGGACTCTTTATGTAAAAGCCAATTAGAAACTGTTGTTTTTATAGAATTTTCTCACTGCTATAATAATCTCTATTTTCTAAGGGAAGAAAAAATTGCGGCACTTCTTTTTAGACATATTACATACACCTTGAAGCACACTTGGAAAAGTTTGTTGAATGCCACACACAATTTTCTACCTTTTTTTTTTTAAACTCTGGATAGGGCACAGTATTAATGCTCTGTGACAAAGGTCAGCAAACTATGTCTCAGAGGCCACATTCAGCCCATTGACCATTTTTCTGTGGCCTATGAGTTAAGAATGGTTTTTATATTCTGAACGGTTGGAATAATTCAAAAGAAGAATTTTATTTCATGATGTGACAATTCTGTGAAAATGAAATCTCAGCATCCATGAATAAAGTTTTATTGGAACACAACCATATTCACTGTTAACGTTTTAGCTATGGCTCCTTTTGTGTTACAATAACAGAATCAAATAATTGCAGCCAAGATCATATGACTCATAAGGCCTACAATATTTACTATCTAGCCCTTTACTGAAAAAGTTTGCAAATCTCTTCTCTATGGTTGGTTGATGGGGAATTTTCATAGATCCTGAAATTACCCAGTATTATTTCCAGATTCAATGAATAACTGTCATATTTGTAAGCTAGCCCAATATTCCTGTATTTGTGTGTATTTATGTATGTGGCTAGATATGGTAATCTGAATAAAATGATGGAAATATATTTAAAGGGAGAGTCCAGAAACAGAAGCCTTGGTTTCACTTTGTCCTCTGCATCTGAACCTTAGTTTAATACAGCTTAATATAAATGATAAATTATAAATAAGTTCTAGATAATTAGTTATTATTTCTCTTATTGCTTCAGAAATAGACTGTTCCTACTCAAAGAATGTAAATATATATAGAAGGTATATACAAAAGAAGAGATGAATCAAGGAGCAAGATTTGGCTTAGTTGGCAGATGTGGCAAAATGCTGATTCTGCTTTAACTTGACAGTTTATTAAGGAAGTTAAAAGTGAAATTCACCTTGTAAAGCAAATTTCCTGTAAATTTTAAATGCAGACTTCTAGTGACAATGGTTATACTCTCTGTACCTCAACGATAATAGCAATAATAATATTTTATATTTATCTAAGATTGACAATTTAGGAAGATCTTAGTGGTGACTACTGGTATAGATAAGTAATAAAGAGTGTTATAGAATGCATTGATGTAGATACACCACGTACCATCTGTGGGTCAGACCTGATTCTTATTTCTTTCTTTCTTTTTTCATTGTGATCTATATCTATTTGCCATCCATCTGTATTTTTGAATTATTTTTTAAAAAATTTAATTCCAGTATAGTAGACATACATTGTTATATAAGTTTTGGGTGTAAAATATAGTGATTTGACAATTCCATACATTGCCCAGTGCTCTTCACAAGTGCACTCCTTAATTCCAATCACCTATTTGATTTTTGGTTCTTAAGAATAAGAGTTTGTGGAAGATTAGTGAGGAGAACAAAATTCAGCAATAAGCATATACATTTCTTCTCTTCAATAAATTACAGCAGTATAATTATGATTATATTTTAAAATATACAAATGTGTCTGTATACACTATTTGTAGCTATAAAATGTCTTTCTGATACCTCATTTATTGGCAGAAAGCCTACCAAGCCCGTTTCCTTTACCATTTGACTTTAGGGTATCTTTGGTGGCCATAACTGGGATGACCACATAATTCTTCTCCAACTGGGATACTTTTAATAGTAAAACAAGGAACCACTAATAACTGCATCAGAAAAACAGATATAAATTGAAACAGACCCAGGCAATCCAAAACTGTCCATCATTAATCAGGATATCAACCTAGTCTCACGCCTATTTTGGTAATAATTCTAAAAGTTAACAGAACTTGCTTCACAGAATGACAGTGTCTTTCCTTTTTTTTAATGAAAATCTTTCTGCAAAACAGTAAGTGCATTTTTTTGTTCACATAAAATTTATCTTGTGGTAAAATGACTTAAATAATGATAATAAGATTTGGGTAAATATTAGGTAAGAGATACTAGTACCATACTAGTACCAATACTAGTACCATAACCTGATATATGAGCATGAATTGCTTTCTTTCACAATTACATGATTAAATACAATTAATTGCCTTCTCATATTTTTCAAAGAAATAATTTTTTTAAAGATTTTATTTATTTATTTGACAGACAGAGATCACAAGCAGGCAGAGAGAGAGAGAGAGAGAGAGGAGGAAGCAGGCTCCCTGCTGAGCAGAGAGCCCAATGCGGGGCTCGATCCCAGGACCCTGAGATCATGACCTGAGCCAAAGGCAGAGGCCTTAGCCCACTGAGCCACCCAGGCACCCCTTTTCAAAGAAATAATTCTAAGCTACTCTGAATTCTAATAAATGCCAGAATAGATAATTAATCATTGAAAGATATGGAAGTTAAAAAGAAATTTTAAGAACCTTAAAAATAATTAAAGTATTTGAAATCTACTTAAGATAAAAAAGTGAAGGATAACAATAAATACTTATGGTTTTTCTGATGTAATAAACATATGTGCTCTCTGTAACCAAGTCCATGTGGTTATAAATATAGTCTTTGCCTTCTAATAAGGATGATATGGAATATCCATGCCAGCCACTTGCTTTGTAGCAGGTCACTGTACCTATTACAGTACAGAATACTGCATCAGACCTCTTTTGGTTCCAAGCAATATAAATCCAACTCAGACAGGTTTAAACAAAAATAAGGTCATTTATTAGCTGACTTAATGAAAAATCAAGGGTAGTACCAGATTAAGATCAGGTAGGATTCAAGAACCAAACCATGTCACAAAAATCCTTGAAGTTCTCCTCTTGTGGACAATCTGACTGCCAACAGCTCCAGGTTTACCTTTTCCATCTCAGTGACTCAGTGGAAAAAGTCAGACCAAAGTCTGGGTCTTAAGAGGCTCACTGGCTCTGATAGAGACATGTACCCATCCTTAAACCTATTTTTGTGGGGTAGAATGGCTAAGTCCAGACCACATGCCCATCATGGGGTCTGTAGGAAGGAAGTTGCCATTCCCCAAAATTATGGAATGGGAAAGAAGTGCTTTTCCTAATGCACCCCAATGCCCATGCCAAAATAGTGTTATCAGGAAAAGAAAGGAAAATCAGGCCAGATACCGTATCTGGTGTGATATTAGATGTCCACCACAGTATGCCTTTGTTTACAGACACATGCACGTTCTAACACACTGTGCAGGAATTATCCTGTGGAAGAATTACATAACATGGTTTAACATTAAACTGTGGTGAAATTATGTAAATTTATAAAGACATACACTAAAATGTACAAAATTGCTAGGATAAAACCATATAGAATATAAAGAATGATATCTGTTCTAAAAAATGTTACATCACGGGGCACCTGGTTGGCTCAGTCATTTAAACATCTGAATCTTGATTTGGGCTCAGGTCATGATCTCAGGGTATGCAATCAAGCCCCCGGGGTTCCAGGCTGAGTATAGAGGCTGCTTCGGATTCTCTCTCTCTCTCTCCCCCCTACACTTCCTCCACTCCCCTTCTTTCTCCCTCTCTTCAAAAAAAAAGGGGGAATCTGGGTGGCTCAATCACCTTCGGCTAGGGTCACGATCCCAAGATCGTGGGATCCAGCCCTGTCTGAGGCTCCCCATTCAGCAGGGAGTCTGCTTCTCTCTCTCCTCCCTGCCCCATGCTCTCTCTCTAGCTATCTCTGGTTCTGTCTCTCAAATAAATAAATAATCTTAAAAGAAAAAGGTTACTGTATTAGGAAGAGGAAAAGATAAGATCAGCTAGGTTGTGGCTTCAGTATTATTAATATTACTAATACTGCTAAAAATGCCAAGGAAAAGTCTTAGCTATAGTCTGATCTTAGCAGACAATATATACATAGCTAAGACTAATTTGATTGAACTGAAAAACTACTACAAATTTTCCAAAGAAAATTTTCCTATTATTTATTTTTTCCAGTTAGATAGAAACACAGTTCCTTTTAAATTCTAATTTTATAAATAATAACATGTTTATTTTTTATTATTTAGGACCACTTAAGAATAAGTTTGAACATGAGTATAATTGTTTATACTCTCCCTTGCATAAAATATATATATTTAATAGTATTAAATTTACAACATACACTTAAGCATTCTAGTTCCAGGTAATTTTTTAGTTGTGAAAAAATATTTTCTAGTTCTCGGTAATTATATTTTTATGTCAGCGAATGTTTACCTAAATATTTATAAATGAAGCCGAACAACTTGGCTATATAAAAGTCTTACCATTCATGGAGACAAATTTTCAAAGTATTTACCAATTTGTCCCATTTGTTCAATACAGTTTAAAAGTTTAGTATAAATTACTCTGTTAACTATTCTTTGGAGCATTTTTCAGACAAGAGAGGAAAACAATAATTTTACCAAATTCCCTTAATTTTCTTAGCTACAAAAAGATATCAAGGCTCAATATAAAGTGGTCATATGGTCCTAGCAGTTGTTTTAGACACAGTAACGACATAACAACTATTTGTATCTTTCCATTGCTAACACTTAATAAGCACTCCACTGAAGCATTTTCCAGGTCTATAAACAGAAATTGCTCTAGAAGCAGATGGCTAAACATCCATCAAAATCAGAAGACAAAATTTATTAGAAGCCACAAAATTAATTGATCCAGAAATGCAAGACATAATGATTTCCTCCTGATACCTTCAAGTCTAGTAACACTCTAGCAAATCTACTGTAATAAATTCTTATAAATTCTAGTTTTATGTAATTTTCATTTTAGGATTATTGCCATGTCATGCTTCACTTTCTGACATAATATTATACAGATATTCTTTAGTATTTTTTAAGGATGCCTTCATTTTTTAAGACTTGGTTTTACCAACTGAAGACTATTTCACAATTCATCATATTAAGTCTGAAAGTAGTAAAGACAAGGTTTCAAAAGCACAATTCAGATGCCTCTTTTACCTCAGAGTATATAAATTGACATTTATAGCATTGGCTATTAAGAAGATTTTTTCTAAAAACATAAATAAGCAGAGTAGAACTTACAAAATGCCCCAAGTCATATAGAAAGATAAATCTTCCTAATTATGTTTTATGTACAGTTTTACTCTTTCCTAACCTATAGATTGAGAAATCTTACATTTCTTAAATGTATTATTTGTGCTAGGAAAGAAAAAATGACTAAGGGCTGCATCATACTTAATTAAAGCACCCCCCACTTTTGGCAGCCAATTATTAAAATAATTAGGAATACACTCAGAAAAAGTATTTATACCTTGAAGATTTACAACTATAATAAAATATCTAAAGAATATGTTATCCTTATTTAAAGGGAACTGTACATCTGGAGAGAATGTGCTAGGAGCTGTTTTTCCAAATGCCAATTTATACTGATTATCTAATTATTTAGCTCTTTTTCTTTCTGAGTAAGTACCATTTTTTACATGAGTTGACTAAAATTAAAAGAGTGAAGAGAGGTGTTTACACATAGGGCAAATCTTCCCTAGCATATAAAACCATGATTTAAAAAATGTAACAAACTGTGTCTTCCATTTTTAAAAAAATGTTTTTTAAAACACATTAATTGTAATTTTCCCCAAATCCCTTTATTTTAGCAGGAATCTCTCTGGGTTGCCACTCCATTTCAATTTACTAAAATCAATTAAAACGTCCAGACACAGGATCACTTTAAAATAAAACTTTAGGAAGAATCAGGATGGAAAACATTTTTTTTTTCCACATTCATAAGAACAGGTACTGGGGTTTTAGAACAGTTTAAGACAAATATCATATAAATATTCATGCATCTGTCTGCACCCACCTTTGCCTCCTCTCATGTCACAACCACATAGCTGTCCATCACTCTTCCTACCTATGGAAGATGTTCTCTTCCTTTGTCCTCATCCTATTTCCTCCCACTTTTTCAGGGGCCATTCTTCTCTTAAAACTTATACTCTGTTCATTTATTCACCCATATACTCATGATAAGCAAGCTGATTTCTCAAACTCAGATCTTTCTTCTGAGTTGCTGGGAAACATACTACTCCTGGTCTTCTCCACATGTATGTTCTGCAGATACCTCAAAGTCAAATCTTGACACATCAGCAGAACATATGTTGGATAATCTATCACTGTCCATGCAGGAATTATAAAATTAACAACTAACATTTAGTTTACTTATGGGCCTGTGTTATGTGCTTTATCCTCCTTATTTAATTTTCACGCCAGCCTCTCAGGTAGATAACCTCATTTTGTAGATGCAATAAGAGTCTGAAGAATTCTCTTTTTAAAGATATTATTTATTTTTCAGAAAGAGAGAGAGCGAGAGCACACAAGTAGGGGGAGCAGCAGGCAGTGGGAGAAGCGGACTCCCCACTGAGCAAGGAGCCTGATGGGTGATTCAGTCCCAGAACCCTGGGATCATAGCCTGAGCTGAAGGCAGCCACTGACCCTACTGAGCCACCCAGGCATCCTAAGAATTTGGAGAATTTAAGCAACATTCCCAGTGCCAACCAACTCTAAGTGGTGGACCTGAGGTTTGAAGATAGGTTTTCCTGAAACAAAATGTGTGCTCAGAGGCAACTTCTATGCTGCCTCCCCACTGTCTCACGGAGCCATATATGTTGATAACTTTAAAACAGTCTCCCATCTCAACGTGAAGACACACATCAGGCATTGAGAGGCAAATGAACATAGTTAAGTGTTTAAACTTTCAGTTGCTTGACTTCTTACCATAACATACTACAATTGAGTAAACTGGTGAAATCATTGCTTTAACTATTCAGATATGTTGCCTCCTCCATTCCCGTTCACTAGATATCTGCTTGATTCTTTTCATTTAATCCGTATATTCCAAATGTAGCAGTGAGTATGAACATTGAATATCGCACTTGATATGTTAACAATAATTATATTACTTACTAACCTATTTTTAAGCATCCATTATTTTCATAAATTTGTCTTATAGTAAGCTGAAATAAATTTTAAATTGCCACTCACATTATTTAATGTCTATATTGGATATTGTAAAGCAATTTTATGTGGGTAATTTGAAGACGTTTTCATAAAATTACTTTTCATTTATAATAGTCCATGTGCAGTACACACTGTGAGAAAAGCATAATAATTAAAAAAAATAACAGCTATGAAGGTTTATTATGAGGGTTTACTATGTACCATGCTTTGCATTAAATGCTTTATATATACCTTCACAATATAGTAAAAGAGTTAAAGTACATAAAATACTAAGGACAGTGCCTGGCACATAGGAAGGGCTATATGGATGTTTCTAACATCATGACTTTTCTTACCATTATTCTATGTGGGAATATATGAATCCTAACAATATGTGAGATGGTTGCTACTGTTATCCACATTATTTAGATAAGTTAAGACAATTGTCACAGGTCACACGACTTGGGTGCACCATTACAGAGGACCGGGACACCAGACTTTGGGGATTGCTCTTCCAAGGACAGCACTGAGCTGCTACCTAAGTCGAGTTTTCCTATCTAAACTGAAGTGAGCATTAAACATGTGATAACCATTTAAGCTCACCAATGTAAATTTTAAAAAGGATCCATGTTTCACCTGTCATAGTGGTAATGATTGAAGATAATGTGAGTCTCAGTGAGTAGAAGACTGTGCACAGGTTGAGTTTTTCATTCCCTGCCTGTGGAAGTGTGAGAATAGTTCATCTTCCTGTAGGGCAATTTGTGATAGATATAAAAGATCCAATATGTATACAGCCATCAGTCCAGTAATTCCATGTCTAGGAATCTGCCCTAAAAGACATGATCCAGGAAATGCACAGAGGTAATTTAAACCTAGCAAAAATTGAGAACTAAGCTAAATATCGGTTAATGGTGGATAGGTTAAGTAAATCATCCCAATGCCACGTGGAAGAGTGTGATAAAAATCATACTGTAAACAATACTTACTGACATGGGAAATGTCCATAATCTATTATTAAATAAAAATACATGCTACAAAAATACTATATGAAATGCTACCTCTTCTGTGAAGAAAACAATAAATACCTCTATATAGATACACACATAAATACATATACAACCCCACAAGAGCCCTCACATAACTCACAAAAGGAATGCACCAAAGTATTAAATTGGTTATCTGTGTGGGAGATTAACAAGTTATTTTGATTTACTGACTATAATTTTTTGAATAGCTTACCTTTCTTTAGACAGAATGAATATTACTTCTATTATTATACAGAAAAAATGTTATTTTTAAAATCGAATGTTACAAAAGGAGAAACATGGAGTGGGCCTTTTCCTATTATGTGAAAGTGGGTCTGTGTGGAAAAGGCTGGTGACATCTCTAAGGAAAGGGACAGATGACACAGACACATAAATATGTACTCAGAATGGGCGTATGGCACCCGGCAAAAATCATATTGTATTTGACTCAAAGTTGTCGTGCCAAGACTCACCCTGACAGCCCAGAGATGCTTCCCTTAAGAAGCATAGTCTACTTTCACAGGGAGACTGCAACTCATCCTTGTCTTTTCCTTACAAATGCAACATATAGAGTGGAAGACTGACAGCTTGTTAAAAGCTAATTAGGAAGAGAAGGAAAGAAGTAAGCCTGTGCAACCAAGTGGGTACATTTTTCTCCCTCAATTATGTTGAAGACTAAACCTCTCATAAATGCAAGTGGGAAAAAAGTACATTTATATACTGCATGTATCATGTTAATACGTGTTAAGAGTCAAAATCCTGGATTCGGAAAAACAATGTATGTGTAAAATAAACAACTTTTCACTGGCATTGAAAATATGTGCATATTTCTTACAGGGGAAAGTGGCATTCCAGCTCATTAAATTATGTCAAGAATCATAGCTAAAACTCAACACAGACTGTCACCGAGCATCACACAAATAATATGGCATGGGCTGGCAGCTGAATACTACAGACTGTGCAAATAATGACAAGGAAAGCCTTTATTCCCAAACCACTTAGTGCAGATTCCAGCCAGCTCTGTACACTCCAGAGGCACTAACAGTATGCACAGGGAAATTAGATTTACACCCACATCAAAAACCGTATTTGCTAGGATTGAGGTGTAGGAGGAAATGCTGCTAGCTGCACAGATGCAACCAACATCACCAGAGAGAGATTTCTGATCCTTGTTCCCACCACCCCCTCCAAGAGAGCAGAGATCTGATGGAAAATACCCATCTATTGCAGAATTTCCAAAAGACTGCTGAAATCAAGCAGATGAGGTTTAGATTAGAGTCCTTCTATCAGATCACGTTATTGACTTTCAAATCAGGTCAATTGAAAGCAATCCAATCAAATTTCCATTTAAGTCCAGGTAAAGGGGGCTTAAGGATCAAAATTATTCAGAAAGTGGCCTCTGTCTCATTTTCACTTCACCATCAAAGTTTGTCAAATATAAAGTTACCCGGAGAACTCTCAGACAGAGCAACTAAAAGCTTTGGTTAAACTCTTATTTTTATTATATATTCACTTATACAAATAATGATTACTGAATAACGACTGTGGACAACAACCATGAATTTGGCATGGTCATTCCTTTCAGGAAGCTAACAATCTAGGAGGATAAACAATAATACAAAACAAACGGCTAAAATACAGTGCCTCAGGGCCCTTGAGTGGCTCAGTTGGTTAAGTGTCTACCTTCCGCTCAGGTCATGGGTCTTGGGATTCAGGCCCATATCAGGCTCCCTGCTCAGTGGGGAGTCTGCTTCTCTCTCTTCCTCCAACTCTCCTCCCGGGTCATGTTTTGTCTCTCTCAAATAAATAAATAAATAAAATATTTAAAATAAATAAATACAAATAAATGAAACAAATACAGTGTATCAAGTTGTCAAGCTAGAAAGCACTGGAAAGGAACAACATACAATCAAATAGCAGGGGGATGGTGGAGCAAGGCCAAAGACTGCCTTGCAAGGGACTGTCACAACTTTCCAGCTAAATCTGAATTGATAATAGGAAAACTCAGTGGGACTCAACTGGGTCATCCTCCTTTCTAGCTTGCATTGCATCTCACTCCCGCCTTAGCCTTGCCAGCAAACCCCACCCTTGACAGTGAACACCCTGGGTTTCGGAGAGGGACAGGTGACTGCTAACATGTCATCCCAGTCAACTTTTGCAGGACCAGAGAAGGCTGCCCCTCCCAGTTTCTCCGTGCAGTCCAACATCGAGCATTAGGAGATGCTGCAGGGAAGATTTCCATTGATTTCTCACTGCCTGTGTAAACAAAACTTCAGGTAAAAGTTCAATTTTTGTCCTTTTTTAATATGGTATTTTTCTTCCATATGCTCATTCACAATTCATTTTAATTGGGCTCAATTTGTAATTATCAAAACTAAAATAAGAACACGCATGTTCTTACAAGGACTATTTCCTTCTAAGATGGGGATACGGTGTTTCCTTCCTGGGATATTCATTTAATTCCCCTTGCACAGAGACCCACACATTATTGTAATATTAACTGGACACTTGAAATGAGGTTTTTAAATATGAAATGATAAAATGTTTTATTTCCTTATTTCATATTTTCCTTTTTCTAATATTGGCTGGCATATTTATATATGTCTGTCAAAGAGTTGCTTATTATCTACGTTTCCTGTCACTTCTCTTGGAAAATATAAGCAAACATACTTATTACTAATAATGTTAGAAAGAGATTGATTTTCCTCTGTTTTACTACTTAGTGAATAATTCTTTAGCAGCTGCAAAACACTAAATGTTAAGTAGAAATACAACATTGATTTCTGAAGTGGTTCTGGAATAACAAAATGTCACAGCTTCACACTTGGAAAGCTTTGTTGGGCTCTTTAAATGCTGTTCTCACTTTTATAGGCAATAATAGTAGGAGATGTGAAAAAAAAATAAGATGGCAGGGAAGGAAATTTGCCTGTAAAATACAAAAGCACAAACCACACCCCCTAACCTCAAAAGTTGAATTCCTTCAAAAGCTTAAATAATTCGTTCATTTTCAATTTCTTAGAGTTCCCTTACAAAGCAGAAGACACAAAATGTTCCCCAACTCAAGGAGGAGTCTAAGTACCTAAGGAAGGAAGAACAGCTCCAATGTAATTGTTTGAGACAGCCTTTCACTGAAGGTAACTTCTAGCCTCAGGTATCCTCCTGACTTGCCTTGTTTTTCTGGTCAGAGCGGAACCTAAAGAACTATCTGGTTCTGAAATCCAAAGAAAGAATGCGTCACTCAGCAAGGATCACGTTGTAGTTACAAGAAGTAGAGAAATGTATGAGGTCCCTTTAAAAGAGTAATAAGGAAGTGGTTCCAAAGGAAAAATGTTTAGGTATTGTATGTCTCTTATTACTGTCAGGGCTACCTATATGCTAAACTGTCAGTCCAAAAAGAGAATTAAGAGTAGAAAAAAATTTTAACCAAATTAATATATGAAAATTTAGTTTTACCACTAACTCCCAGATCTGTATCATTCCTGGTTGTCATGAATACAACTATTTTCGTCGAAGATTAAGTCAGTCATGCAAGGTAATATTAAAAGCCGTAATAAAGTACGGGGAACAAAGGGAAACAAGCACAACTTTGCTCTCATAGGCATGAGAGTTTCATATCTCTTTTGATCACCTTTGCTCTCAGTGGATGAAAACATTTTCTTCCCTCCAAACTGGAAAAAATAAAATAAAAAAAGCTATGAAACTAAACCTTGAGCTATAAAGCTCATGCACACTTTCAGTAATTGTTGGTGCTATCCCAAAATTGGAATATGCTGGAAATACAATAAAATCTGAACCACATGATAATCACCTGAGCTAATCCGAGGTATCTCACGGTCACCTTATAATGGCTACTGGGTAGTCCCTGCTGAATAATACACTTCATATTTACATTTTTTAATTTCTGCCTCAAACCAATACCATGAGAATGAGTTTCTCTTTCTGGTGTTACTTTAATGAGTAAATGAAGCAGATGTGACTGAACTTTACCTATCATAGCTCTTGGCTCTAAGAACAGTAGAATAGTCATTACGAGCTGCTAAAAATGCAGGTGTGTAATATATATATATATTTATTACACACACACACATATATATGTATATATATAGATATATATAAAATTCATGATTTTATAGGTATAGTTTCCCACCCACCTCCTAATACTCTTGACCATAATGTTTCCCTGGAAAAATGATCCAAACCCCAAAACACACTTAGTGGAGGAAGAAAGAGCAACAAAATTCTCCAAGTGTGGAGGAGCAGGAAGATCTCTCTATCAGTGACAGTGTCTGGAACAATAAACCAGTGCCCCATAGCAACCTGGGGGTGTTTGTTGTTCCTGAATAGGATGTAGGATGCTTTTATGATGGATAATACAGGTGTATTCATGACAAAGTGTTAATTAGAAGGTGACTGATGACATCTAATGAATAATTAAATGGTCAAATTGGGAGAGGCAAAGTCTAAATAATGCATTGAATGAATAGTCAACTTCTGAATAATCCAAAGAATATTGCAGAAGGACAGTTAGTTCTAACTCCATCTTGTTTTCTCTTGAAACAAACTAAAGAAAAATTGTTTGAGAGCCAAGGACACACAAGTCCCTTGAGACTTTTTAAATCTATCTACCCAATCTATCTATCTACCTACCCATCTACCTACCTACCTAATCTCTATCCATCCATCTAAAAAAGCCCTCAAAAGTCTTTGGATTTTGTTTATTTGAACACCTAGCATAATAATACATTTTGATGTGCTTAATGTAGTGCATGAAGTGAGAGTCATATCCACTCAACCTTTTAAGCCAATTGTTTTGTTTTAGGCTTCAAACCATGGGGAGGCGGGGGCCAACAGGATGATCTGAGCCGTCATTCAAAAACATTTAGAGATGGCTGATTCTAATTAAGCATATCAACTCTGATGCTTGACTTCAGTGAGACAAAGGGTGCCATCAATTTGATAAGACGCTGCTAGGCAGGGTTTAAAATTAATTCATAATTTCTTTTATGTTTGTCATGTGTTGTGAAAATGAACTGCCATTCAATTTTTCATAAGCCATGCATAAGCAGAAGATTTAATTTTAGGCAGTGTTCTGGAAGGCCTGGGTAGTTTGGGGAGCAAATTATGATTCCATACTGTGATCTTAGTATAATTGGAACAGCAAGCGAAACTTTTTGGCATGCCTATATTGACATTCGCTCTCAGAGTCTATACACATTTAAACAATTAGAGAACTTCCACTGCTTTCTCCCCGTAATTAAACCCTGAAAGCTCCTCAAAAGACCCTTTATCAAACTATACCAAGTGTAACATTGAAAACTTCAAAAACTTTCTTTAATTATGGAAAATGTGGTGAGAACTGTGAAGTCTCAGAAGCAGGGAAAGTAAATGGCGACCACTGATGCCATATAGTCAGTATTTGTATAATGTAAATACTGACTATATGGCATCAGTGGTCGCCATTTACTTGATATCATTATGAATGTATAATAATAAGCAGCTGGCCAGCTTTGAGAACACCTGGTTGGTTAAAAATACTCATAGAGATTCAATAATCTTAAACTGTTTATGAAAATTATATGACTATCAAGGGTCATCGGGGAGAAATTGTGAGGCTACTTTATGAAATCAGGAAATAACAGGGTATTATTGGAAGTTCTCAAGGAATTTCAAATCAGATATTCTGTCTCCCTAGGCACAACTGTTCTCAGATGGGTCAGTGTTCTTCATCCTTATTGGTAGTTGGAGTGAACACTTCATTTTAAAATTTAATTTGTTCAGATAGGCTTTTCAAAATGGAGCATATCAAATCTTCAGTTTTAAACTGCTAACAGTTTTAGGACAAAACTCAGGAAAGATAAACTCATGTTGATTGAGATAATGGGTTCCATTATTTCCTCCAAAGAACTAGGTATAATACATACAACAGACCAGAATCTATAAGATAAAACCATTGGAATGTGAAACTTTTAAAAATGGGTTTTAATTTATTCATAGCTTTGGGGTTTTTTTGGTGTTCCTAGACCAGTGCTCGAAGCACAAGTTTCAATATATTTTAGTTGATTTCACACAACATGCTTTATGTTTAAGACCAAATAATCATTTTTGAATTGAAGATGCACTGAACCACTTTTAAAGCCCTAAGATAAATATCATCCAACTTATTTTAGATGATAAAAAAAATGACTCAATTGGATGCTTTAGACAGTAGCAAGGCAGAAAACAAGAACAAAAACAACCCAGTAATATTGCAAAGGCGACCAAAGACCTGTGTCACAATTATTTGGGCAAAAATTCAAAGCATGAGTTGAATTTTCCATTAAAAGAAATTTTCAAAAGTTTTTTTTTTCATTTTTAATATCATTATAGATAGACAAGAAAAGTGGATACGAAAGCAAAATGTTAAAAACATTTTTCCTGCCAGCTGGAAACCCTTATGTCTGTTTTGACAATCCTATCACACATATACAGACTGTCACAAAGGGAAAATCTTTCAGTTTCCTCTCAGGAAGATCATTATGAGCCTTTTTTATTGATTGCTTCCTGTGGTATGTATAATCCTCCTTGTGGTTTTGTGCTATCCAGGGAACCTGTTGTGTGTAAACAACCACAGGTGATTAGCGATCAATGAATGATTTTAACCTACAAGAGAAATGCAATAGGACATGGACCTTCATGTTAAGGGCTGTTTAGTTTTCATTCCCTACAGATTTAACTTGATTCTTTTCAGCGGAAGGGAGAAAAACATGGAAAATCAATGTTGCTGGTTGAGACCAACAAAGTTGAGCTCTGCTCACCAGAACTGTTAGATAAACACTTCTAGCTAAAATTTTAAGCTTTATTGTGGACAGTAATTTTTGTCCTATGTGCATATTTGGCATTTTGGGGGTTGCTTTAACAAAATATTCTGGTAATAATTCACATATATAAGTCCATTTTAAAACCCACAAAATGCTTCCCTACTTAAAGAACAGTGAGGTAAGGCACAAAGAAGATCCATGGTCAAAGTCATTTAATTGTCAAGATTAAATAGATGGTAGTTAGATGAAGAACCCAATGACCATGCTGCAATTTTATAGTTTTTGTGGACACATGTTAGAATCGAAAACTCTTGGAACTTAAAGGAATCTTATAGATCACCTACTGCAGGAGTTTCCAATATGATCGACCACTGGACTTACCTGGACACTTTTCAAATATAAATATTTCTGGGGTTTTCTTCCAGATATATTCAATCAGAGCCTGTGAAGGCCTTGTAACCTGGATTTTCAAAATGCTCCTCAGACAGAGATATTAAGATGAAAAAGCAACACAAAAAGCAGTATGAACAATAAACCTATCTTAGCAAAAATAAAAAATTAAAAGTGCATACTGTATAAATGTTTTTCCATGTGCTATACAAATACATAAATATGGTACATATTTTGGAACACATACAAAAATTATTTACACTAATCCTTTCTTAGAGTAAGGTTTACAGTCTAGTGAGGGAAGAGATTTATCCTATTTATCTTAAAACCTTTTGGTTTGGCTTGAATTTCCCTTGTGTTCTCCATCACTTAAAAAAGGAAATTTAACTTTTAAAATTTGTTCCTTGGGCCATTGCATTGATAAGCTAGGTTTGGGAAACACTAGTTCACTCATTTCACCCTGAAATACTCCTGACTCAGCTGGGAGGTAAAAGTTGCGTGGGGTATAGATCACCACCCCTAAGCTCTCTGCTTTTGCACCACATATATCTATCATAAATCAGATGCTGTGAGCTTCTGAGAGGACACTTCTTAGCACCTGCCTTTCTAGGAGTTGGTCAGCCAGGATGCAGAATTTAAAAAGGTGAGGGGGGCACCTGGGTGGCTCAATGGGTTAAGCCTCTGCCTTCGGCTCAGGTTATGATCTCAGGGTCCTGGGACTGAGCCCCACATTGGGCTCTCTGCTCAACAGGGAGCCTGCTTCCCTTCCTTTCTCTCTGCCTGCCTCTCTGCCTACTTGTGATCTCTGTCTGTCAAATAAGTAAATAAAATCTTTAAAAAAAAAAAAAAAAAGAGAGAGGTAGGAGACTTGCCCAAGTATTTCTTCTAGTCCTCCCGTCAAGCTACAGCACTGGAGAAACAAAGCTAATGATTAATTACTCATTTCATTCTATTTCGTATACGCTGGAACAGTGTGCTGATAATTTCCTTCATTGTGCTTCCTTGATGTTTTACATGTAATAGTAGTTTCAGCCAAGATGGCTAAGTTATACCACGGTAGCAAAGAACTCTAAAGTCTCAGTGGCTTAACACAACAAGTAAGTACTTTTTGGTCATTATACATGTCCAATGCAGATCACCAAAAGGCCTGCTCATTCTAGTAACTTGGCCTCGGTGGCTGAGGTCCTATGAGGAACACATGCTTCAGTGCTCAGTCTGACATGGGAGGGCAGGGACTGTGGTCTCTGGCTCTTACATTTTCTCCTATGGGGAGACAATTTTGCTTACATTTAATCAGTTAAAACTATTCATGTGGCCACACCTAACCTCACGGGCCTGGGGAGTGTAATTCTACTCTGAACTTAGAACCAGAATTCTTATGAACCTCACTTATGACTATTCAATTATAATCAGAATCGTATGCTTTTTTCCTTTTTTTTTTTTTCTGTTTGCCATGCTAGAAAGCCAGCTCCTTGAGGACAAGCATCTTCTTTTAATCATCATTGTATCCCAGAGTTTGACAATTAATAGGTGCTCAATAAATATTTGATAACTTAATGACTGATTTATGTTTGTTTTCAGTGTTATTTACCTAATATTAACCCTAGAAGGGTTATTTTTTTAAAACATATGTACAGTTTTATTAGAAGGACTATTTTTAACATCAGAGAAACTGTATTATTGGATCACATCTATAAAAATTATATTTCAAATTTTGAAGTGTTAACAGAGCAGTTAGTAATAACTTTGTAAAATGTAAGCACTGACATATATGTTCTTTTTTTTAAAAAAGATTTTATTTATTTATATGTCATAGAGAGAGAGCACAAGCAGGCAGAGTGGCAGGCAGAGACAGAGAGAGAAACAGGCTCCCTGCTGTACAAGGAGCCTGATGCGGGACTCGATCCCAGGACCCCGGAATCATGACCTGAGCTGAAGGCAGCAGCTTAACCAACTGAGCCACCCAGGTGTCCCTGACATATATGTTCTTAATTGACCAAAGTAACTGCTTCAAATTATTTAATGAAAAACATTTGCCTCTACTACCCTATCTTGGGCTAAACACACTTTGACAATACCCCAACATTACAGAAATATAAATAAATACAGATGATATAAAATCGCTTATCAAGCATATAGTAACTTTTAGTGGTTCATCTCTAGCAATTGCTTATTAAGGGATAATGGCATATATAAGAGAAGTCACAGATTATATGCTTTCTCCTATATACTAGCCCTAACTTTGCATTCTAATTCATTAAAAAAAAACCCTCATAACTTTGGATGTTTAATCCTCAGTAGTAATAAACCATTTGCAATATAAAAATCTGATCAAGGTATGCCTGCTGTTTGTAATATCAGTATTGAAAACTTGTGGATTCTGATAAATCATGTCTCCCAATATAAGCCACTATTGAAGTTCATAAAGTCTATTGATTTTTGTCCTGTGAGCCAGAATCTTTGTCTCATTGTACATATCTCAATACCCCTCATTGGTGGGTGAATGATTACATAAACTCAGTAGTCAGGAATTCAGTTTATAATTAAAAAACAAAAGCACCTAAGTAGCTAATGTAGTCACAGTCCATTAATTGAAGATTATGTATTCATAACTAATAGCTTCTGTCCTTACTTAGAGTCAATGTATCCTAAATTTGCTCCTATCTCTACCAATCTCAATGGTCTTGTGCTCATTATATGGTCTGGGAGCTGCATTATGGAATCAGAGGAAGCAGATGGAAAAGGAATAAAGAAAGTTATTAGTTCCATAATCTGAATGCTTATCTTACAAGTTAATTCATAAAACTTGCATTATGTTCCTATGCATGTCCCCGGGTTCACATGAGTTTGATTTTACATGATTTTACATGCTACTGCAATTAAGGGAAAAAAAAAACATTTTATTTTCTATTACATTTTAAACAATGAAATGTATTAATTCAAGACAGATCTAGTAAAACTAGAGTTACTTCAAAATCCTGTAATTTGCTAATATATTCACTGCCTAACTTATGATGGTGAATGCTGAAGCAAGAGTACCAATGTTTAAATGAAAACCTGAGGCAAGAGTCTTTATCTCCAGGCTGCCATGCTGTACCCATTGTTATACAACAAAACAAGCCTTGTAAAAAATGACAGACTCAATATACTAACTCATGAAAGCTTATGTGACTATTATTTTAAGATTCTTTCTTCAACCTTATGATACCCTTTCAACTGAGAATTTCAATTTAAAATTTGTGAAAATGCTGCAATGAGCTACAATGACAATGTCCATGGGTTGCCATCTGCCATTATAATCCTGGTCATCCACACAGATTCAAAAATAGTGTCACCATGCTTAGACGTAATTACCGTTATAATGCCAGAATAAATGAGAGAAGTAATTTTTATAGTGTTTATTAACCTGAAATCTCTAAACTCATGGTGTAGGGACCTGAAATAATGCAAATTAAACACACTGTCATAAACATGAAATGCATGGTACTTATCAGGAAGTGTAGGAGGTAGACACCTATATGGCCACACTTAAGGTGAAAAATGGTACCCTTAAGGAGAAAGTAAATGTAGAGACTGGATTTACAAACTACAAAAGCAGAATAAATGAATGAAACATATAAAAACAATACAAAATCCAGCCACTCACTCCTAGCCTATTTTGTGAGAGTGGTAATACATGATTCTAGATCTAGCTTTTGCCTTAAGATGTCAGAGAGCCCACCCAGCATTTGAGCAGACAAGGAGAAGAGGATTAAAATGCATTTGCTATTACAAAGCTGAAATATTATGTTTTTATCCTTAGAACTCGATTCATTATTACATTTATACTTCACAACAATCTATGAAGTTGGTATAATTACCCCCATTCACTGTATTAATCAGATTAAATATCGTACATAAGGATTTGAATCAAAGTTCATATTCTTTTGATTATAACATGTAGCCCGAGGAAAAGCAACTTTTTTCTTTAAAAAATAAGATTTCCAGAACCTTCCTTTCAACAGAGGCCTCTGTTTAGAAAATTTACTTGCAAGAAAATGTCCTTGTTTTAACTATTTAATCATCTTGATAGCTGAAGTTACCAACTTTACTGATAAATGAATACTCCAGGCCTTGAGGGAGACCTGATAAAAGTAAATGAACAGGGGTTCACATTCTGGAGAAAAGGGAAACAGCTGTCTTTCACATTGGTAGTCTTTTGAAAACTTAAAAATCATTGTCTTAGATTAGGATTTGGCAATTTTTTATCGTGTAAGTCCAAATACTAAACGTTCTTGGCTTTGAGGGCCACAGGGTCTCTTTTCCAACTACTCAGTGCTGCCTTTCTAGCATGAGCGCAGCCATAAGCAATAATTAAATGAATAAATATTTCTGTGTCCCATTAGAAGCTAGTATGTAAACACTGAAACTTGAATTTCATATAATTTTTACATGTCTTAAAATATTCTTTTGGGGACGCCTGGGTGGCTCAGTTGGTTGAGGAGCTGCCTTCGGCTCGGGTCATGATCCCGGCGTCCTGGGATCGAGTCCCGCATCGGGCTCCTTGCTTGGCGGGGAGCCTGCTTCTCCCTCTGCCTCTGCCTGCCACTCTGTCTGCCTGTGCTTGTTCGCTCTCTCTCCCTCTCTCTCTGACAAATAAATAAATAAAATCTTAAAAAAAAAAAAAATATTCTTTTGATTTTTTTTCAACCATATAAAAATGTAAAAAGTGTTCTCAGTTTGAGGGCCATACAAAAGTAGGCAACCTCCTAGATTTGACCTATAGGGTGGCTTTTGCTGATCCTTATCATGATGGTCCTACTCTTAAAAAAATAAATCTGCAGCAGAGATCGCATTGCACACTTTATGTACCTGCTAATGGCAAGTGAAAATAATAAACATTTGAAAAAGATAAGATAAAAAGAGGAAACCATTCTTCCACAGGGTTAATAGTAATGTGGAAACCCAAAAATCTTTATGAAGTAAATGACAATTTCACACAACAGAATCAATGTCTAGGAGAAGTTTTGGCAACTAGTTCAATGTTTTCCCTGAGGTATTACTCTTAAAAATATGCTTAAGAAATTTTCACTTGCTCAGAACAGAATTTGCTGAAGGCTTTACACTGTCTGGGGAGATTGATAAGTCTTTGGAGTCTAAAACTCTGCTTTAGAAAAAAACATAAATAAAAATAAATAAAAATCTGCATTAGTCATAACCTTCTCGCACGGTATAATTCAATATTTTCTTTTAGTCTACAAGTTGTAATAGTTTTTTTGTGTCCTGGTTACTAAAAAAAACAAACAAACAACAAAAAACAAAAAACAAGAAACAAACAAACAACAAAAAAAAAAACCCATTGCTTTGAAGACTAAAAGCCGGTTTAAAAAGATTTAAACACATATTACAAACACCCAAAACAAAATCTCAAACAAACTAATTGCTCTATCCAAAATCTAGTTTCAGGTTTTAACAAGATTTTTTTTGGTCTGAATCAATTTAATGAAAAATGTGTGTGTGTGTGTGTGTGTGTGTGTGTTTCTGTGCATGTGCACACTTACACATAGGAGCACTATGTAAACTCTATATTCTCATAACAAATAGAACCTATATCTTTGAACTTCCAGGGACTAGAACTTGGCTGACTTTGTGGAAGAGTGGCATTATTGGATTTTTCATTTCTCCTGGGTTCCAATAAAACTAGCATCTATTGACCTTTAGGGCAGGTACAAAAATCCATATTTTCATGCTGGACTGCATAAAGGAAAAGTTTTAGGTTAGACTTTTACTATTGATTCTTGTCCCAAAATTTTAACTAAGAACTGTATCTCTCATTCACTAAGTTGCAGCTAAATCCCATCTCTGATATTTCTTGGCTATCTGACTTTAGGCAAGTTTCTTGACTTTTTTAAGCCTTGGATCATTTAACTGTAAATTAGCTGATATGGGCAAAATCATGAAAGACTTGTGTGTTAGAGAAATAGTTCAGTTTTTACGCCAAACGATGAGGCAGTGGGATTAAAGAGGAAAAGACTCCAGAGCTCTAAAAGGGAGGGACTTTAGCCCAGAGTTTAAGAGCAATGGCTAGTCTGAAAAATTAGCTTTGCTTATGAATAAGGTCTAGGATAGACCACATAACCATTAAGCCTCACTTTTTCATCTGTATAGTGGAAATAACAATATACACCTCACAAGGTTGCTATGAGCAATGAAATCCTGAAAATAAAATTTACTTGGGAAAGGGACTGGCAATGAGCCTTTAACTAAGTGTTGACTCTTTTACTGGAAAACTTACCATAGGCACGCATAATCTCTTATCTCTTTAAAGGGCTATTCCTAACTTTTTAAATCAACCTCATCAGATAATTAGATAGGACATGTTGGTGGCAAATTACATTTAGTAATTCCACCCGTTTAGCAGTTTAGTAGTTCCTCCACCCTCCCTGAGATTTGATCTTTACCTAAAGGTTAATTTTGCGATGAAGACTGACCCATTAAGAGGTTTTCTGAGGAAAAAAAATTGAGAATACTGATTAAAATCAAGAAAATTGTAACTTATTTATAGAGTATGTTTTTCCAGGATATAAAAGATAAGGGGAAAGTCTTAATTACTGGGAATAAAGATAAAGTGTACCATGTGATCTCTGCTACAGAAAAGAGCTAAACAGCCCAATGAGAAGTGAATAGTTGCTCAACATAATTCTTATTCTTCATTAAAAAAAAACCTTTTGAGTTTTATCATAATATTAATGCAACTTTATAGTTGCATTATTATAGCTTTATAGTTAGCATGTCATCAATAAAAATATTTGCTTATAATTCAAATGCATATCTTTACCATTCACATAGCTATTAACTTTTTCTGGCAACTCCTTCATAAACTATGAAGTAGAATGAGCAACTTCGGTATTGTTTTATTTCTCTGCCACAGAATATAAAACACCTCAAACCTTTTCCTTCATGATTCTAGTAAACTGTTAGATGTCGTTTAAAACTGTTCTTTATATACAGTTGCTTTACTTGTGTATATGTTTTTTCTCTAAGGATATTAAAAGGCCTTGGAAAACGGTCCAGTGTTTTTTGCACCTTCCTTAATATTGAGAGCGGTGTTGTGCATTATTTAGCTGTTAAACATTTCTCCTTCCACGTATAAAATATTTGTTTATTCTATTGTTCTTAGCAATACATTCTTACTCGATTACAATATATACTTATAAAAAAGGACTGTGATCTGACAAATATCTTAAGAGAAAGAAAATCTATCAGAAGCAAACTGAGCCTTTGAGATTTGGTGAAATATCTGAGATTAACATTTATGGACTGCAGTGAGAGTTTGCTTGATGTTATTCAGAACACAGAAATAACCTAGTCACTGCCTAATGGGATTTGTGTCTACATTAAGGGAAGGTAAATAATATATCACAAGAAAGCTCAGTTGATTTATCTGATAGTCATTATCATCTCATCATACGTTTCTGAAAGAGAAAATAGAAAAGGCCAGAAGGAGTAATAACTAATTATATTAAATCTGACTCCTCTTAAAGTGCTTGGGGTTCTCCTAAGCACCAGTAGGTCCGAATCACTTGTAATTTTTTGGCAAGTAAAATAAACTGTCTCAAATGCCTGCTTTCTTTATTCATCATCCAAGATAGCTATTTTTCTATCCCTTCTTATCACTTCCTTTCCAATGCCCTCTCTCTAGAATCCCCATCTGTAGCCACCAAACTCCCTTAATGGACAGTTCCTTTTAACTTCTGGTCTTACCCCAAATGTGGTTTATTGTAAAGTGTTCTGCTAGCGAGGCTCATTTTTATCTGACTTGCAAGGCACGTCCCTTCTCTCCACAATGTGGCATCTCAACAGGCACTTTTCTGTGCCCCTTTCTCGTGCCATTTACTGAATTTCTAAAGACTTCACCATCTCATCTGTGGTCCTTTCTAGTCTAAGTTCTATAATTGCCCTGGATGACTCCAATGTCCTTCTGAACATCTAAGTGTGTTCCTGCTCATGTTTTTGACCATTGGTTTTTACGTGTTCCATTTAATCACTCAGTAACTTCCAAGATACCATTATTTTGCTCATACCTGGTACCTCTCCTACGGATCCCTGGGATCCCTGATCTTCCTTGTCACCTGTCCTTCTCAAGATTTTGTTGTTTGGGACTTTCTGTGATTCTCTGAGTGTCCTCCCAATAAATAGCACCCTCACCCATCACACCAGCCACCTTGATGCTCAAGTTAATTTTCCTTGCCTTTGTGTGGCTTACACCAAGAGAATCTTAACAGATACTCCCACACTTACACATAAGTTAAAGTTACAACACAGCAGCTCCCTGAGGCACCCAGTGCCTGGCATGAGTCACATTTACCTGACTCATCCTGCATGTCAGTCATTCCCTGGTCCTCAGCCAGTTACCCAGACAGACAGCTTTCAAGAGGGCTAAACTCATTCATTCTCTTTAGCCTGGAAGAAATGTGAGGAAACCATCCTTCAAATCACAGTGAATGAAGAAAAAAACATTTTAGGAATTCCACCCGTTTAGCAATTTAGTTCTTCCACCCACTGCCCCCCACGTCCCCAAAGAATCTGTTCGCACACACAAACTTCAGTCACTGTGGCTGATGTTACTATCTCAACGGTTTCCCTGAACAGTAAATATTGCCATTGTTTTGTCTTACTATTCTTCTACCAGATTTAATTTGTAGAAAAATCTGATCACACTTTTTAAATAATATGCACTTTCCTTTTCTCTCACAGATCGCCGAGTTGAGGATGAGTTCATTTTCTGACTGGATATAACTCATTTCTCTCCAGTATACTGGAATTAATCAAAACATTCCAACATATTTTCCCTATACATACATAGTTTAGTAATAAATAACAAAAAATGATATAGAAAGAGGAGTTATAGCCCAATTTGTTTCTTACGAATCAACTTAAAAAAAAACAATATTAAGGACTAACCTATTGCTACAACAACATAAATCAATTTGAAATATTACCACTTTTTGCCTGATAACAGTAGGAACAGAAAAACTCATTACAAATAACTGGAAAAATATAAGCAAGTAACTTATCTAATATCGACCCTATATACATACCCACATGCTTACCCAAACACAAACACACTAAAAAACAAAACAAAACAAAAGAAAGCAAAACAAAATCTGCCTTCACGTAACAGAAACCAATTCTTCCATTTGCTCAGGTGGAGAAACTTGGAGTTATCCTGACCCTGTTTTTTGTTTTTCTTTTTTCTTCTTTTCCATTTCCTGTCACATCACTCATCCAAAGTATGAGCAGATTATTTTGGCAGAAATTTCAAAGACATCTAGAATCTTAGTACTTCTCACTATTTCAGTGTTACTACCTTTCTTCAGTCTAACATCTTTTCCCACTTGAATTATTACGACAATTTCTTAACTGGCTACCTAACTCTTCCACAAAGAAGGCAGACTGATTCTGTTAAAATATGTCAGGTCTTGTCACATGTCCTTTCAAAACTCTCTCTTTCTTCTACTCATGCACAGTAAAAGATAAAATTCTTCAGTGACCAAAAAGTACCAATGATATTTGCCCTCCTATTCTTTGATCCTATTTTTACCTAGTCTTTTCCTCATTCACTTCTTTCTAATCCCTCAGGAGTGAGTGATGTTCCTCACACACCAGGAATATACTTCTGCCACAGGGCCTTTGCATTTGCTGTTTTCTCTGCCTGGAATGCTCTTTCCTAGGTATTTACAAGACTTGCTTACTCACTTACTTCAAAGTATGTCTTTAAATATTTCCATATGGAATTCTTCCATGGCCAGTCAATTTTGAAAATACTGTACCCAGCTCCCCTCCTCTACCTCTGCCACCCTCCATACTCCCTATTCCACTTCCATGCTCTATTTTCTTCCAACCCACTTCCCATCTATAACAAATTTAATCTGCTCTGTGGTTATTATGTTAGCATCTTGACATTCTTTAAATAAAACATTGGTTCTACACAGGTGAGATTATTTTATTTGTTTTGTTTGTTGTTTTGTCTTGAGCCTCCAGAATGATGCTTGGGATATAATTGGCTCTCATTTAATATTTATTGATCAAGTATTTGGATTCATTTATTAATTTATCTTTTATAAGAGAATAGAGGCAATGAATGTAAAAATGTCAGTATAAATAAGCAATCACAGAGACTGGAACTACATTCCACAAGTATACTGAAATGAATACTAGGGAATTATAACAATGGATAGTTTCACGGTGCTTTATTGTTTATAAAACACCTCTGTAAATACACACTCTCCTTAACAAAAACATGTGAGTGAGGAGCAGCATTATTTTCACTTTACAGGTAGGAAACAGCATTACAGAGCTCAGTGACTTACTATAGGCCACACAGATTTTAAGAAGCAGGCTACCTTGAGTGTTTGAACAGTGCTATTTCCAGGACACTACATGTCATTACCTCTTCTACAGGAACTCTCTAGACCTTCAAACCATCTCCCCAATTCATATGGTGATAGCATGTTTAAAAAACACTGTTACTTTCTATATGAAGATTGGACAGCAGAGGCACCCGGATGGATATGACAATTGAATTAAATCACCATTTTCTTAATTCATAGTTTGGAGTACAAAAGGCATGGTCTAAACTTTATCCTCCTTTCTTAGATTATCTCATTCTATCCTGCTTCCTTAGCTGAGGTAGAATAGCTATTCACTGACTTGTATTACATTACCTTAAGTACTTAAATTTTATTTTCAATGAAACCCTGTTTAATGAATATTTATGAGTATGTCCCTGCAGTGTTCATTCAATGTGTAGACTTCTCTTCACAGCAGGCTGCAGTTTTACATTTTGCTTTTTATTGCTAAAATGGTAGCCATACAAATCGACATCAGTTAAGAAATATGAAAATAACAGTTCCTCCTCTAACTGGAACATTTCTACCAGAGTCACCCAGTGCAGCACTGATGGTGCTCAAAAGTAATAAATAATAATTATTAGAATAATCAGCCCCAACCTGAAGTAATATGCAATTTACATTTTTGATAGATGACATTGAAGCATGAATCTCCCAGGAGGAGCAGAATTTCCTAGCGAAAACATTCATCATTTCTAAAAGCATCAAGTGCAGATGCTGGGATAGATAGTCTCTTCTCATCATGAAAGCACCTACTAGTTCTTTTGCCATCAGGTGTCATCTGGGGGACTTCTAGGGAGGAATTAATTTGAAAGAGCTTATCAGATAGATGTACACTTTGATAAAAAGATTTGTTCCTCCCAGAAGAGGAAATTTTAAGTTGCTCTTTTTCTTGTCTTTTTGTAAATGACAGTGATCATCTATAAAATATTCCATTATAACTGCAGAATCAAAAGTCACATAATTCCCATCCACTCAGCAAAAGGTAACTCCAATTAAAACTCTCAGTGGGTGGTCTGACATCTGATACTGTGTGGGCAAATCTGACAACCTGCCATATATTTTTGAATTCCTTTAAGGTGAACGTACAACTTAGCTGGTAATTTGCAAGAAAGAAAGAATATGCAGGAGTGTAAAATAAATGACACCAACCATATGGCGCTCAGATTGTAAACCCCTGATGACAAGAAGATAGCTGATCATCTTGCAACTGTTACAAGTTTTTCTTCTATCTGAAGCCATTGTGAGCCACTGAATTATGCAAGGAGCATTTTGCTCCTCTCAAATCAGAGAAAAGTAAGAACTTCATGGAACTTTTGTGCATGAAACATGGAGTAAGTGGAATGTATCTAATTTGCCAACTTGATATAAGAACTCTGGTTTGGGTATATAGAACTTGACTTTCACAAGAAAATCTACAAGTTTTTAATACAAAATTCTATAGGAATAAGATTTATAATAATAATTGACCTCTTCTTTTAAAAACATATTTCTCTCAAAAGTTACTATACATTATTTATTGTGAGTACCTCTAAATGCTACTCCACTGATGGTAGAGATAGAGGAACAACAAAACAAAATAAATATGAAGGTGAAAATTAAGGCAAAAATCTTATCATCTGTGAGATTTAATTCAATTCAAACAATGTTGAGTGCCTTTTATCTGTCATGCACTATGTGATATAATCCCTGACCTTGGGTATTATAGATCTGATTACTCTAAGAAGTCTCTGAGGTAGGCATTATTAAGATTATTTTAACAGATGAGATCATTGAGATTCAAAAAGTTCAGGTGGTTTGTCCATGATCACAGAGTGTAATGTACCACCCAGCAGGGGTTCATAGCATTCTTCACAAGCCAAAATGGGAAGTTATCAATGTTTAACTAGCTTACTGAAACAGGCTACCTGGTGACCACAAAGAACAAAGGATCAGAAGGCTCTGTCACAAGTGTGTGATTGCTACTAGGTAAATTAATTAACCTGCCTGTCAGTTTCCATGAATGAGAGAAAAAGAACATTATGCAATTCTTAAAGATTTATTTATTTATTTGAGAGAGTAGGGAGAGGGGCAGAGGGAGAGAATCTTTCAAGCAGACTCTCCACTGAGCATGGAGCCCAACTGGGGCTCCATCTCCCAACCCACGAAATCATGACCTGAGCCAAAACCAAGAGTCGAACACCCAACTAACTGAGCCACCCAGGCACCCCTCCAGTTCTTAAGGTTGACAGTAGGTAACTAAGGATGTCAAATCTGGTTTTATACTGAAGTTGTTTAGAATAACTTCTCCTTGGTCACAATAATAAAAATAAGGAATGGAAATCTATCTATACTTGGTATATTCTTGGAAATCTATGTGTGACCTGAGATATTGGGGAATTTCAATGACTCAGGAAAGGGTTTATAGTTCCTATATATCAGGCATGTGCTGGACATAATAAGGTCTTCAGAGAAGTATGAAACTCTTGGTAGCCCATCTTCCTATTACTCTAAAAGCATGGTATAGGGACACAAGGGGTAGGGGCCCACAGGCGATGTTCCCTGGCTCAGAATAAAGAAAGGCTTTGCTGTTCTTGGTGGCACACCAGAATGACTACATGTGAACATGCATGTCTCTATGTTTTTTTCATATTTACATGTGGTCTTTATACATGTGTGTCTATGTGTGTATAGGTATGGACAGAGAGTGGGAGGCCAAGATCCCCTCAATGGTCCCAATTGTCTCCCCCAACTTGAAAAGAAGTCCATTCTTGAAAAATGTATAAATGCTCATGGTTCCAAGGGAGGTATTTCTAACTCCATTTCCTCTCCTTTTCTTCTTCACTTTTTGCAGCTCAGGAAAAGCCAGAGGTAGCACATTGAATGGAAAGAGATGTGCAGTAATAACTGACTGTGTTCCCAACACCCCTATGTTTCTGAGCTTGGTTCAGGCTCAAAGACGGAGAAGGAAGAATTCAAATTTGTCGAGATATTTCAGCTGTGACAGTAGACCATAGTAGACTTGAAATACTAAAAATAAATAATTACATTAATTCACAGACTTAATTCCACAGAATGGAAAAGTTATGAGGAATTTTTTAATTATGGGGAGAACAAAATGAGTTGCCAGAGTTTATTAAAAGGGGAAGTGATAAGAAAGACTCAGTTGGCTTTTTCCTTATCCCAACCAAAATCAACCCAGGGACTAAAATAGTAATACAGCTATAATAACATTTTGAAGGCAGTACTGGGTTGCCTTAGGGTTTGATAATACTAGGGTAAGGCTTATATTAAAATCTGGACTGATAATGTATCCTGCACTGCTTCCACCCACCTCCCAAACACAGGTTCTTAAAATTTCTAGTATGCATGGGCTCCCTCACCTTATGGAGCACGAAGCCATATATACACATGGAGTGTAAAAGAAAATACAAGACACAACATAGGATAGGTACCAAAGATAGTACAGGTAATAAAAATTTCTTGTGATCAAAGAAATGAAATTTATTGTATATGAATCTAGGAAGAGAACTATTTTAATGTAGATAGAATCTAGATAGGTGGTAGAGAATGATATGTGAATATATAAGACAGGTAGGTTTGTTTGAAGCAGACTACTCTCAGAATTGAGTGGGAAATAAGATTGGGATCCGTCTGCAGGAAACCAACAAAACATACTCAGGTGATCTTTATTCTCTGAGAGGCTACAAATTGTTCTTTTGATTTTAACATTAGAAAGGGAAAATGATGAAATAAAGTAGTCTAATCTAGGAAAACTAGCTTTTTTCTTCACTGTATACTTGTTACAATTGGTAAAATTAAAATGTCTTTTCCAGAATGCAGAGATAACTCTTTTCTATATAGAGGAGGTATCTTTTATGACACAGTTCTTTGTTTTTTCATAGATAGCATGAAAACAAACAAAAAACCCTACACCATTTAAAGAATGAAATTATACTTTTAGAAAAGTGGTTAGACTTGAGGATTTAGAGATATTTCATTGCACAGTGACTTGAAATTTTTCTTAAATGGAATTAGATTATAGTAAGATATTAGAGTTTTTAGTATAGCTTGATTCTAATGAGAATGACAGCACTAAAATAAGAATGAATGACAACTAAAGAAGTTTTGAATGACACTTATAATTTTTGAAAAATTGTGCATCCTAAGTGGAACTGGAGAAGTCAGAACAATGACATAGATGCTATTTTTAAAAAAGAAATACATTTTTAAAGGTACCATAATGTTCTATTTCTTAATCTGGGTGCTCACTTATTATTATGCAGGCTATGAATATATATTTTCATCCTTTTATATCTGTGGTATATTTTAAAATAAAGATTTTGAAGATAGAAATATTTTAAATTTGTCTCTTTAGAATATATTTATAAATAGATTTTTGTCAACAGATCCATTTGGGAGTGGAAATCTAATATTATCTCCCCCCTAGTGTGCAGACGGACTTTGTTCTGGAAGCCAGCTCTCCTTATCTTTTGTTCTGCATCCACAAATGAGACTGTAAGTCCTCCAGTTTTCAGCTGCCAGCAAGTGGCATGGTGGTTCTGTGAGGCAGACAACTAAAGAAAACATTTGGGTAATAATAGTTGTTACTACTCAATACTTGGTCCAGATAGATGCCTTTTTAATTATTCTGAATTGGTGAAATAAAAGCAACTGCCTCAGAAATTTCTCTCCTCATTCTCAGATGCATTGAGCTAGTTTGTCAATCATGGAGGTCCACTCTGAGTTTTATAAATGAACTATTTTTTTCTTCAAAATACTGTTAGTCCAAAACTCACTTAGTCCAAAACTCACATCAAAATACCAACATCCCCCAAAGAACTTCAAAGGCTTACTTTTATTATCCATGTACAGCTTTCTAAAATGTCACTTTTTAATTAAGTACTTAAAATGTATTATATTATTAACATTTACAAAAGGGAATTTTGTGGTACAAATAGTGTTGTAATTAATATCCCTGGCTTTCTCCTCCTCTCCCTACCACCCTCCCAAAAAACTTCCAAAGGTCTGGCCCTTTGTGTGTTTCAAGGTGTTGTGTGGTCTTATCTCTTTTTTAATTTTTAGGAAGAATACCAAATTGTCAAAGAGAATTTCCACAAAGCAAAAACAAAAAATTGAAAATAGTTTTCTGTTGTTGCTGCTATCGTTTTAGAGAGGGACAGGTAGGAGGTGGCAGAGGGAGAGGGAGAGAATCTTAAGCAGACTTCACATAGTGCAGAGCCCAACTTGGGGCTTGACAGAACGACCCTGAGACCATGACCTGAACAGAAATCAAGAGTCGGATGCTTAACCAACTGAGCCACTCAAGTACTGAAAAAATAGGTCTTTAAAGAACATAACACTAAATATTTCTAGGGCAATTCTAGATAAGATTCCAGGTAAAATTTTATGAAATACATGGAGTAAATATTTCATTTTCAAAACAATCATGTCATATTTGAACCAGATGATTCCTTGGAAGTTTTCAAGTTTTCACCAGTCAGTTGTTCTTAAGCATTCTTTGCCCATATACCTTCCCAAAGAATATTTTAAAAAGTATGTGCTCTCATACATTTAACATCTAAAATGTTTTCTCATAAATTTAACATTTGAAAATATGTAATTCCCAATACACTATATGTATCGGCAGGTGAAAATAATTGTTTTCAACTTTTATTTGTACCCAGTTGATTATAAATGTCACAGCATTAGGAAGCACCACCATACATTACAAAGTAAAATACATCAACAAGCTTTGCTTTGCCAGTTAAAATATTGTGCATTGTTCTTTTTTCTCTTTGAACTTTTATTTGCCCTCTCCCACAACACTATATTTTAATATTTTAATATTTTAATATTAATATTAATATTTTAATATTTTAATATTTAATGGAATAAGTTTTTTTTATTTCTATCATCCTCTCATAAATTTCTGCTGAAAATATGTATATAAATAAAAACTTAAAAAATTTCTGTGATCATGAGAATCTAAGTGTTAATATTTGTCTTCAAGATTTAGCATTATTTTTAATATATATTTGATCAAAACAAATAAATGTTTTGATAATTATTAAACATAAATACAAAGATGTGTTAGATATTCATTTTTTAAAATATTTTATTTATTTATTTGACAGAGAGAGTAAACACAAGTAGGGGGAGTGGCAGGCAGAGGCAGGGAGCCCAATGTGGGGCTCGATCCCAGGATCCTGGGATCATGACCTGAGCTGAAGGCAGATCACCCAGATGACCCTAAAAATTAATTTCTTAATGAGACAAATGACCTTTCTCAATTAGTTCTTGTGTTCATATCTGAATTTTCAACTGAATTCATATCTATTTTTATTGTTATAGTAAGACAGTATTCTACATCAATTTAATCATTAGTTTTTATTTTTACATATGTCAGTCCTGAGAAAACTAATTCACATACATAAGAAAATGAGAATCTAAGGAGTTTTGTTATAAAATACCATTCAGTTCTTTGAACTCCTTCCAATTTATGTGCCAGAAATCACATTGTAATCTATAATAAAAAATTACTGTTAATGATCTCTCAGCTGACAACTCAATTAACATCACCTTCAAATTTATTGAAAAGAAAGAATTGGAAATTAATTGACTTATATAAGAGTTTTTTTATTCAGCCATCTTCTTTCTCAATACAATTACTGATATCCTAAATTTTCTCTGTTGTGTGACAAGATTTTTTTTCGTTTGTTTTCATTCATTTATTGGATGCATACTAAAGATTTCAGGAGCTAGAAGAGGGAGATTATATCATGTATCATTCAGAAAACTTTAAAAATAATTCCTCAAGATCTTGGAAAATGTTTAACCTAAATCTGAGATTTTTAGGGATCGAAAGAAGGATGCCATCCTTTATGAAGTGCAGGTATAAAAGAAGAAAAGGAACACAGTACAATACTTCTACAGCAGGCATATTCTCAAGCCAATCTATCTTAGGGTCATATATGACCATTCGGGATTCAAATGGATGTTGATTCCTTTAGAAGTGTTGATTCTGAAGCCTTTGGGAAATCTTGGATGTTTCAGAGGTTTGCCAGTTTAGTTTGAAAAATATAGTTACCAACCAGCAAGACCCTCTGTGAAAGAGTCCAATTTCTACCACCTGTCCTCTCGTCTGCCCTCTCTTACAGACCCTAGCTACCATGGCTGTGAATTGACTTTTTCTACCTCCAGCCTCCTTTTCCTCTTCATTTCTAAGTTTCATATGGTTAAATTTTTAAAGTATGGTGAAATAAGATTTGAAAATACTGGATTAGAACATCAGTCTCGTCTTTTAGCTTTTTAGGTAAGGGTCTATTGAAAAAAAAAATAAAATGTATGTGACACCACAATAATGATGAAGATGATGACAGACAACAATTATGTAATGCTTATTATGTACCAGTCATTGTAGCAAAAGCTTCTCAAACATTAACTTATTTATATCTATTCACTTTGTTAAAGTCTTCTGAGGTATGCACCATTACTCTTTCTATTTTACAGATGAGGGAACTGAGGAACGCAGAGGCTAGGTGACTTGTTCCTAGTGTGAAAACCTAGGCAGTCTATCTGCTGTGACTATACACCTACCATTATCCCATAATAAAAACATTTATTGGTCTTTGTCATTGATTGCCAATGAAGATGCACAGTATTAGAAAATAAGGCAAAATGTGGTTGTTTCCAGTAAAGAACTTTTAGCATCTTTTCTTTTTCTAATTACTTTACCCCAAATCTGCCATATTCCCTCTTCCGAGAAAAAACTCTATAGCTCTTAAAGAGTGCAAAATTAATATAAATAAACCAGCTTGGAAAAATTTGACCAATTCCCACTTGGGATAACATTTTGAATAGTTCTATGAAAGTATAATAACTTTTATGAAACATAATGTTTAATGTCTTTGTCTATTTCCTAGGATAACTTCTCAGTTTTAGAATGTGAACAAATATGTTTGCATGCATGAAGATAAAGGGCTCTATTTTTATTTTGAGCTTTATTTCTTAATAAAGTCAACATTATATATGAAAATTTGTTGAGAAATAATTAGCCATAGCAATAGAATTGTGAGTTGATTGGTTTTAAAGTGAATGATGTAGTATTTGTAAGATGTTTAATTTTCTTATCAATTTTAATTGGATTGCATTTTCAATTTTAATTATTCATGTGGGTATTATAGTTAGCTTAAAGTTAAAAAAAGAAAGTATTGTGCTTCCATAATGTTAAATGTTTGAAGAAATATATGCAGCTCCTTAACATTTATACAGGAATTTTTATTTTGAAGGTATAAATAAATACTTAAAAAATATAGTGAATATTATTGCTAAATTAATTATGGTAAGAAATCTTCATAAATCACTGTTAGCATTAGCAAAGATTATTTAACATAGCAACATTAGCTTTAATATATCCAAATCCTGGTTTCTTTTAATTATCTCACCACATCAAATAGCTCTGAAAAATCTGTAGAATATGATTTGTAAGATGTTTATTGGTCAGGACTTTTTCTCTTGCCCATTTGCCTCTTTTATTATATTGTTATAGGTTAATATCCATAAACAAGACCAGCCATAATTAAAATAATTATATAAAATATATGCCACTGTGATAAAACTTATTATATGAAATTAAGTATGAATGAGCCCTTGCTAGATAATACAAGGCTTTGTACTTTATTCATGTTTTGTCTAAGTAAATCATATTGTATATTTACTGAATTAAATCCATAGTTTATCTTAAGAGGAAAACAATGTGAAATCAAAAGGGAAAAGATGTATAAAATAAAAATTTTAAATACACAAAAAATAGGATAGTATACATATTCTTTTTATACAGTAGTTACTAGAATATATATTTATATCATTAAAAACATAAAACAACATTTTATGCTGGTAAAACGAAAGGGTCTCAAACCCAAGCGTGCACTGGCTATGGAAGTAACTTAAGTATGAAGTGCGTCAGGTACAGAGTATGGGGAATGGAACTTTCATGATCTTTCTGAAAGAACTAGCTATTTCTCAGCTACAAATAATTGTTCCCAGAGCTTCCCATTAATGGGAGAGAGAAATATGGATTTTTTAAAAAATGTAAAATTGCTTTTTAATATCAGCCACCGATTCCATTTCTTTTTAAAGGACAACGTTTGCTTACCTCCATGATGGCTGCTATAAATTCTTTATGCCCTATCTGTACATGACATCCCCCCATAGAGAGCCAGCACAAGTGACACAGCACCAGACATATCTTTTAATAGAGCCAAGGCCCACTTCAGAAGCATGTGAATGGTACACTCACATCACAGGGTCTCACGTTTGGCTTACTGCTGTGCTCTCATCATCTTAAAATTTATAATGATGGTAGAATGTGGGGCTCACATTTTTATTTTGCACTGAGCTTCACAAATTACATAGCTCTACCTAAACAAGACTTGGAATCTCTACTTTCTGGCTCCTGTTAAGAAATCCATGTGTTAAGTGTCCTTAACAGGGCACTGTGAGGGTGGCCTCACAGAGGATCACAGAGGCATCTGATCTGAGGCAAGAGCCATTTTAGGTATTAATCCCACTCAAGTGTTCAGAGAACTAGAACCACAGAGACCATCTGACTAAAAACCATGAGACCCAGTGAGAACCACCCAGGTGAGCCCAAGTCAATCACAGAACCAAGAGACAGCTCAAAAATAAATTGTTGTGTAAAACACTGCACTTTGAATTGGGTTGTTATGCAGGAATAAATAATCAGAACAGGGTCAATGTTGGGTATGCAAACATTGTATCTGTGTGTCTCAAGTTTGTGACCTTTGATGTACTGTCCTGTAGTACATCAGGATTGATTGATTATCTAGAAATTTTTATCAAAAGATCATTTATCTGGGTGTCTAAAATTATTTCATTATCTTGATTATATCGTTTAAAAGAAGATTTCTAAAAATAGATTGTATTTTTCTTTTCTTCATATTGAGCTTTTTTATCATTTGAACTGATCTTAGACAAAAATTAAAATTAAAATATGAATCAAATTATTGAAAAATGTTACTTAATATAATTTACTGGCCACTTGATATACATTTGATTAGCCCATGTTGCCAATTCAATGTGTTTTTGTTAATCTGAAGACAATGACTTGCATTGAAATCATTGCCTTATTTCTTAGTCATTCCAAATCTACCTCTCATAAACATATGTCTAACAAGCCATCAAATTCTCCCGTGTGCCCAATTCCCCCCTCAAATCTAGTTACTGTATTCTTCCAAGAGACAATTCCTTCAAACCTTTAGGCCACGCACTTTAAATCACTCATTTGAAGATGCCGTGCAAACAAATGATTAAATAATTCTCTTTGAATTTGTTTTAATAAACATACAACTGGAGGCATATTGCCTTAACTGTATTTATATTTTTTCTTCTATTACGCTTGACAAATAACCTACGTTTGCTTAATCCTTTCCATTTGAAGTCCAAAGAGAGTTTCTTAATGAAAATTGATCAAAATTATAAAAAACATAAATACTTAGTTCTTTATACAACTTGGTTTATATTCCAAGTCAGAAAGAAAATCCATTTCTACATTTTTCCCTAAAGATTTCTGGTTGTATTCACTTGGGTCAATGTGGCTGTTTCCTTACAACATTATTCCATAAGTGATAAATTTAGCAAATAATGAAGGAACACCTCTACCAAGACATTTTAAATAAGACTAGGAAGTGGGTCGCACCACCCTAGTTACTAAGGCCCTGAACTTGATCTTGTTGTAGCTGTTGGTATAATGCATTCAGAATGGCACAGGGTAAAATGTTCTGCTTAGGAAAGAAAAAAGAGTGTCAAATGAGAATAAGTAATGTCCTTAGGGTTTGTTTCGGTCAATCAAGTGATTCAAAAAACCCTACTACAATTAGTAATGATCAATAGCACTTAATTCATCATGATGTCAATTTCTGATTCTTGTATTGTCAAAGTTTTTATATATAGAAGAAGGAACACCATGGTGAGAATACACACTACTTGTTAAGAGTCTTCAGGTTCTTTTCTCATTTCAACAGTCACTTACTATATGATTTGGGACAAATCATAAAATTCATACACACTTTAACTGCTTCCTTCAACAAGGATAATACAATCCTATTGGAAAAACACTTTGATAATCTCTTTTTTAAAAAAAATATTTTATTTATTTATTTGATAGAGAGAAAGATACCACAAGCAGGCAGAGAGGCAAGCAGAGAGAGAGAGGAGGAAGCAGGCTCCCCGCCGTGCAGAGAGCCCGATGTGGGGCTCGATCCCAGGACCCTGAGATCATGACCTGAGCCGAAGGCAGAGGCTTAACCCATTGGCCACCAAGGCGCCCCACTTTGATAATCTCTTAATTGAACTGAAAATGTATAGCTATAAATTCAATTAAATTTGAATGCTGAACAATGAACTATTTCCTAGAATAAAATAAATGAGATTTAATCACAGTCAAAACAAAAGAAACTAAGCCTTTAGACTGATGAAAGAAAACCATTTTAAACATCTTCAAATGTATTCCCAGTATCAACTGAACTTGAAGACAGTAAAAAAATAAATCACTACAAACAAAACAATAGATAACTAAAGTCAACTGCATTGTTTTCTACTGTATATACATTAAGCATCAAATGAAAATGAAATCTATTGGTATGAATTCTATACAAATTCCAAGTTGCTTTGGAGGATTTTTCAGTTTGAACTCATTTTAATTCTCAAAACTTGAAAGCATCTTAGTTGAAAAATGAGTCAACAATAGATCATGAAATTGAAACACATATGTTGAAACTCAATTCATTTTTATATTATGTTCCTTGAGTTTATAATTCAATATTTGAAACCACAAGCTTATAATTTTAAACATGTTTATACACTTATCAACCAGTTATGAAGTGGTAGAACAATGATTTTTCAGACATTCCTCCCTCCTTCCATCTCTCTCTTATTCAAAACAAATTAATAATTTAAAATGTTGGGAGGCTTGGAGTACTTAATTCTTCCTTTTCTCTATAATCTTTCCTCCTTCATTTAGATTGCTTTTAAATGAATTCATGAACAGTTTAAAACCTACAGGTTGGGCTTGAGATTGACAAATCTTTGAGAAAGTGAGATGAACTAATGATTCATATTTTGAGTTTGGGAGGGAGTTATAACAAATGAGATGGCACATATATGTTCTAACAAGTCTGAAGATGGCTGAAGCTGAACGTAGCTGTTGGTTTGAAGATGACTAAGGCTGAAATCAACGAGCTTTTGGGTATTAACAGCAGAGCTGCTCCTTCAATAAGGAACAGTCTGCACCAGTTACATTGAATAGTCTTTCTACTAGACTGTGCCTTCTGGTTGTCTTGTATCAAAAAGATACATTTAGCCCAAATCTGAAAGGAACATAAAGTTAGAGTTCTCAACTCTAACTTAAACCAATCATGTTTCTCGTTATCATATGAGTATTCTCAATGGTGAAGTAATATTTATATTTCTACTATCTTTCTAATACATTTGCTTTAGGAAGTAATGTATCATTCAATTCAAAGGGTCATTCATTTGGCATTTAAAAAATATTAGTAGACTAGGTTACTACATAGGTAGAGTAGGACATTGAAAACCATTAGTAATAATTCAATATTTTATGTTATTTCCATTTCCCCTTAAAGTACTTGTATTTAGCCTCTTTTTTCAGATCACAAGATCAACACTGAAACTACCAGAGTCTCTTTCCTCAATGTCTCATTCTCTACTCTGGGCAGTTTGCAATCTAGGGTCCCTCTACAAAACCTTAAAAATAAAAAATCTTAAAAAAAAAAAAAAAAAGGACGCCTGGGTGGCTCAGTTGGTTGAGCAGCTGCCTTCGGCTCAGGTCATGAGCCCAGCGTCCTGGGATCGAGTCCCACATCGGGCTCCTTGCTCGGCGAAGAGCCTGCTTCTCCCTCTGCCTCTGCCTGCCACTCTGTCTGCCTGTGCTCGCTCTCTCTCTCTGACAAATAAATAAAAAATCTTAAAAAAAAATTAATAGCATCTCAGTATATTTGATTAAATAAAGTTACAAAGCTCTTCAGGATCCACATTAACATTTTTAATTCTGATTGACTATCTTCCAAGATTTATGCATATCTTAGTAAAAAGTATCAATTAGCTATTATGGAAGAAAAATTAGTCTGTTTAGAAAAACTATTCATATTTAATAGTTGTATATGTAATAGAACAATATTTTCTGTTTGCATATTTTCCATGTTTAGTTTAGGAAAAGATAAAATCACAGGTGAATTAGAGAAGTGATTAGCCATGTAAAGCAAGATAGGAATCTCTAAAAATTTTATCTATATTTTAGGAATCTCCTTAAACCTTTCTAGTGAGTTACAGGCAGAACATGATCTAGCTAAGAATGTAAATTTTAAAAATGGCTAGACTTGTTCTAAATTCCTGATTCTACCACTATTAGAGTGCCTTTGGACAAATTTCCCTATAAATCCTGTTTCCTCTTCTATGAAATAGGGCAAAGCTAGCTAACTAATAAAGTGGATGTGGATTAAATAACTTAATGAAATTATATAAATTACCTCACACAATTCTGTCATAGGGTAAAAATCCAATAAAATTTCTTCTGCTATATCCTTTTTGATTTGCACTTGGAAAGGAAAATATGAACCTTAAACCTGAGTCTTTTTCATTTTATGCCCTTACTGACCTTAAGAAATAAATATCTTTCCTTTAAATTCACTGTGGTAGACAAAATAATGGCTCCCCTAAAATATCCACATCCTAATCCCCAGAATCTTGAATAAGTGGCCTTACCTGACAAAGGGGATCTTACAGATATGATTAAATTAAGGATTTTGAGATGGGGAGATTATCCTGGATTACGTGGATGGACAAAGTAAAAAATATCACAGGGGTCCTTGTCAAGGAAAGGAGGAGGCAGGAAAATGGGTATCAGAAGAGACATGATGAAGCAGGCAAAAATCAGAGAGAGTATATGCAATTTGAAGGTGCAGGACCACTGGTTTTGAAAATTGAAGAAGGAGTCACAAGCCAAGGAATGCAGACAGCCTCTATAACATGGAAAAGGCAAGGAAATACATCCCCTGCTAGAGTTTGCAGAAGGAGTGCAACCCTGCCAACACCTTGATATTTGCACTGCTGATCTCCAAACTGTAGGATAATAAAGTTACATTGTTTTAAGTCTCTAAGTTGTGGCGATTTGTTACATCAGCACTGGAAAACTGATATAATCAGTGAAAACTAGACTAAGTTAGCAGTTATTGCTCTACACATTTTAAAAATTGTGGTGCCTAATATTTTTAGAGATGTATAACAAGCTACAGAGAACTGTGATGTGTCTGATAAGTAGGTCATTTCATCTTGTAACACATCATGAAGCATTAAATAAGTAGAGTTAAGATCCTATATAAAATACATTTTAGAAGTTACAAATCCCACATTTTGATAGGTAATAATGTATCATTTGTATTAATAAATAATTTTAAAATTTACTATAATTGACCATTTACAATGTGCCAATAAGACAAGCATTTTACATAATTTCATTTAATTCTGAAACCAACCTTAGAGATAGGTATTCATACTGTAGTTTTATAGACAAGGGACTAATTTGTGTTTAATTTGCAGAAGGGCAAACAAAAAGAAAGGGAAAGGATTTGGAATTATAGTCTGTTGATTTAAAATCCTCGCCCATCAATAAAGATAACTGAGATAAGAGACCAAAAAAAAGAAAGAAAGACAAAACAAGAACAAGAGGTTGCTCTGTGAGAATTATAGAGTGCTTCCTTTCTGACTTCAAATAATAATATTTCAACCTGTCCTAGGGATGAGGTTTCTTGAACAAGGTGAAGGCCACCAGGTACGGCACCCTTTCTGCCTTACTTTTGGTCTGAACTTCTTTTTAATAGGGAGCAACTGACCTATCAGCAGAGAACTCAGGACTGGCATTTTAGGTCAGATCTTAGAAAAATCTAGAGGTTAAAAAAGATATGTTTATTTTTTTTAATTTTACATAAAATTGCTTTTGTATTTAATTTATGTTCTAGCTCTTGTTATTTCTTAAGAGGTAAAGTACCAATGTCTACATAAGAAACTGAAGTAACATTAAAGTAGCATTAAATTAATATTGATTTTGTGCCTAGTCTTATGGCAATCACCATCACGTATCATATTTTACATATTTTAATGTTCCCATTTTTACACAAGATGCACCTAAGCCTCAAAAAGTTTGTCCATAAGTACACAGTTAATTTAATTCCAGGTGGGACAGACTCCAATAGTCATGACAAAGTTATCGATCCAGAAAAATATAAAATAATCCAAAAGACTATTCCCTCCTTATAATCTTCCTTCATGATGAAATCCACGAACTTCTTCCTCATTCAGTGAGGCAGTACCCGACTCTGCAAGTTAGATCTTTCATCTCTAAATTTGGCCCTAGTTTCTGTCATGTATATTCTCAAATTTCCTTTGGAGTGCACTTACTCAGATTTTTTTTTTTTTCTGGAACTATTTTTTAAGCAATGTGTATCTTATTCCCTTTCTAAGCTATTCTTAATTAAGTGGCATGCCAAACATCAACTTATTCTGCCATTGTAGACTGAAGTTGGGAGGGCGGGACCAGCACCCAAAATGTCACAAAACAAGTCTGCTTTCCTGCTTTCTGCTTCCTCTGACAGTTTGATCCAATACTGAAACCATCCATTTCATTTGCTCTTATCTTCAAAAAAATTATTCTGATTAAAGCATTTCAGATTTGTTCTCATTCTCCAGGAGGCAATGAGGCCTCAACCTCATAAGACTAGGATATCCTTTGGGGATAAACTGAAGCATTATATATATAACCTGATCAAATTCAAGCACATTTATGAAAAGGTAGCTTCTTCTCCATTTTCCATATATTTTGTGTACTCCTCAATAAAATATGTATTTCTTTAGGCTTTACAATAAGGAAAAATAGCATTACGGGAGCTGTTCCACAGAAACTGCTGTACGGAAAGTTACCAGTGATTAACTGGTCATCATATCTAATGGACTTCATGCAATGCTTATTTATTTCACTGTTATGACAAGTTTATAAAGGAATTTTACATGTGTCCAATTATTTTATACTAAATACAAAACCGTTGACCCTTGAACAGCACAGGGCTTAAGGGTGCTAACCACTCCTCCCACAGTCAAAAATCCACATGCAGTTTTTGATTCCCTCAAAACTTAACCACTAATAACCCACTGTTGACTGGAAGCCTTACCTATGTAATATAAACTGTAGCTTAACACCTATTTTTTATATTATATGTATTATATATTGAATTTTTACAATAAAGAGAGAAAAGAAAATGTTACTAAGGAAATCATAAGGAGAAGAAAATACATTTACAGTACTCTACTGTATTTATGAAAAAAAATTATGTATAAGTGGATCCACATAGCTCATACCTGTGTTGTTCAAGGGTCAACTGTAATTAGACTGCATTGTAATTACATGCCTCCCCTATGTAGTTCTTCAAACTAGAGCTTATTATTTCTTTGTTCCCAAAGTCTCTCCACTTACGGTGATCAACAGGTGAATGACTCATTGATGGACAGAATATTTCTAGGATGCCACAGGTGCGTTTTACCACCTGGTTTTGGAGTTCCATCATACAACAGACATAATATCTTCAATACAATATTAATATCTTCCAAAGTATGGGATTTATAATCTTTTTAATGTATGTCATATGGGATCTTAACTGTACTTATTTACTGCTTTATGATGTGCCACAACATGAAATGGCATAGCTGTCAGGTGTCATTACAGTTCACAATAGTTTGTTCATTAAAGTCAGCCACGGTGAGGTAGCTGAAAGGCAATTGGATGCATAGCTCTCAATGTCTAATGATCAAAATAAGTAATCACAACAGGTGAATCACATTTACTTTTACTACGTGCTATGTGTTAACACGGCATTAGTTTATACAATGTGCTTACCTGATCTCATTCTTAACAGGCTCAGAAAAGTTAAAAATAGGCTCATAACATCCACGTTTTAAACTCTGTTGTCTTTCCCACACAATCTTGATTCAGCCTCAAATGATATTACAATCCAAAAAAGAAGTCAGCAAAAAAATAAGAAAGATGGGAACAGGTTTCCAATATGAGCATTAATCTGGGGAAAATAAATCTACATGGACATCAGAAGTAAAATAAGACAAAAACACAAGCATTATTTCTTGAAAAAAATAAATAAACAAAAGGTTAGTCAAGGCCAGAATAAAGGAGCAGCAGACAACAAGTTGCATGAACTGCAGTTCCCCGTTGCTATTTCTGACACATCTATTCCAATTCACACTAGTATCTGCATCGTTTAACAGACAAAATAGGCCTTTTTTACTTTATTACTTTATTTATTACTGTATTATCAATGGTGAAAATAATTCTAGAAGTTACCCTGTTAACTGTAAAATAAAGATCACTTGCAGGATAATACATACATATTGTTATTTTTTTTTCTTGAAAGCTCTTGGAAAATGTTGAAAGCTTAATTGGATATCACTCAAAAGCAATGAACTTTCTGTCTGCAGATGTAGACTTCAGTCTACGGATCTGTCAAAAGTAAACAATGTTTTTAATGTAAATTTGTTTAAACTTGATATCCACGTAGACAGCTATACTTGAAAATAAATGAATTAATTATGTCTTCCATAGGCAAAGTTGCTGGCTACTCAGGAGATGTAGGTCATGATATCTGAGTTTTTTTCCAATAGGAAATCGATTTTCATTGATTTGTTCACATACTCTTACAAAATACCCCTTGAGACCAGAAAAATGCATTTAAAACTGGCAGGTTGGGGTTAGAAGTACAATCTATAATCATGGAATGGAGTCAAGTTAGCCAGGTCCCAAGAAATTCATGCCTGTGATCTGGCCCTGTTAATAAGCTTCCCAAACCAGCTAATCTAAAGGGCCAAAGTCAAATTGAAGGAGTAAATGATTTTAAAAGTTACAATTAATGCTATTAATAATTTCATCAATTAAAATGCACAAAGATTATGTCATTTAAAATAAAAATTTCATGCCACATCCAAATACAGGCACATCATCTAATGAACATCATCATAAACGAGATACGGCATTCTTTTTACCTAAAACAAAGTCAAAACAAATAATCTTGAAATGGTTATTGATGTATAAAACAGTGATCTCTAGAGCTGACCTAGCATACAAGGGCCCAGGACCTGTGTCAGGCAACTTGAATTGTCACTCCACTCAATCTGGTGAGCTTGCAGTTATCAACTTAGGTTTGCTTCAGTCTCTCCCTGTCTCAATAACTCTACACCTCCATGCTTTCATTTTCACATTTCAGTAACAACCACACATGCACGCACACTCACACACACTTCTTTACTCTGTACTTTGCCTTGGACCATGAACGTGTGCACCTTAATGGATAATACTATCGCTCTCTATAGGTAAGTAGATAGATAGATAGATATAGAGATATCACTCTCTCTTTCTCTCCCCCATCCTCTCTCTGTATTTTCTTTTCCTTTTCTTTATTCTAGTTGCCTCCATGTTTTGTTTCCTCTGGGGATATATAAAGTTGCCGACAAATTAGGCAGAGCCTATAAGTGTCACTAGCTTCTGTTTTGCAAAAGCCTAAACATTTTGAAGAAGAGGCAAAGGGAATGGGAAAGGTTGAAGTGGAGCAGAGGTTCCCTCGGACTTGAAAGTAATTTGCCTCGGGATTTGGGGAAGGGGAGAAGTCTGGGGCTGGCCTTGCAATCGGAATTTAGTTACATGTCAGAGAGCAATGAGATCTCAGAGATGAATCTTTGGGTGAACTAGGGAGGCAAAACCACAGCCCAAAGATATAGTCCATTTACTACCATAAAGAAGTACAAAGCTGCCAAATTTCAGGAGACCCTTTGGGCTTGTCCTTGAGAATGCCAGTGGCAGCCATACTTGACTGAGGTCTAATACTGGGTTCTTGTTTTGATTATATCCTGTAAGTCCACCAGAGTGTGGTGTGTAGCTGGTCTAGGGAGAGGAACCTAACAATGAATAAGATGGAATTTTCACTAAAGCCACCGGGAGAGGGTTTCAGTCTATAGTTTCAATCTTTCAAAATGTATATTCTTCCGTTTTAAAAGAGCAACAACAACAACAAATTAACTGACACTCCTCATGTAAATTAAGAATCACCTCATGGTTAAAGGAGAGCAGTCATGATCAGAATTCTGTGAAAAATAAAAAAGCATCAAGCACTTATCTTTGGCTATTACTGACTTCTTCTGCTTGACATACTTTTTGCATGAAGTGAAATGTGGCCTGTCCTTGCCAGAGTAGATAATAGTACCTGGACTCTGGCCAGTTTAGCTAGAATGTTGAGAGAGGAGAACGTGTCAGCATTCACTGTGAGACTTACCCAGCTGCCTCTGTCAATGCCTCCTTATCTGTCTTCCTCACTCCTTCCTGGGCTGTCAGCACTGAACCTGGCACTCAGTGAACTGCTCTACTGCTACTTAAAAAAGCTCAGCTAGAAAATCATGTGTCTCTTCATTCCTGTGATCATTAGTTTGAGGCTATACTGAACTTTTTAGTCCTGTGGAAAACACGAGAACATGGACGTACAGCTGTTCTTCCCATATGCCAGGGTATCTAAGGTCTAAATCTGAAATTCGAAAGAAAATGAATTCCAAATGCAAACCACACCTTCTAAGCAACCTTGCAAATTGCTTTCACTCTTCCACTTCTCTTCCACTTATTCTGTCTCCTTGGTACATAAACTGGAATTCTTTCACACATGGATTCTTTCTTACAAATTCTTTTCTGTTTCTCACTTGAAGCAGCACTGCTCTGGGGACATAAAGGAAATGTTCAAAAGTGTTAGCAGAAGTACATTTTAGTGTCTCCCATAGCTTGGGTGAATGAGTTTTCCTAAGTAAAGGAGAAAGAGGGACTTAAGGATGCTTCCTAGTTGCTGTAGATTCCAGAAAGGGCTCACCTCATGATTCCAATCTCTCTGTTCTTTGCTTGCATTATCTTTTTTAATTGAAAAGATAGTAATGTGCCTTAAAGGAGGTGCTCTATATTAATACAGGAATCACCGATGACCATACAACCTATACCATTTTCATTTGGCAAATTACCTTCTTCATACACATACACTTTGTATAATGATAGTGTATTATGCAGCCCATAATTCTACACCCCTGCTATTTGCAATACTATTCTGTTGATAGACCTAATTTAGGAATACAGAATTTACTAGCTCCTATTTCTAACTGGGGCCTACGGGTTGTTTCTGAGGTTTTGTTTAATAGATGCTGCCACACTGAGAAGTAGCACATGCTGAGAGCTCTGATAGATACACGAGGCATAGACCAGACACTTAACACATATGATTTATAAGGCCCCCAATCACCGTTCAGGGTGGATACTCTCAAGTCTGTTTAACAAATGAAGGCACTTGAGTCTCCTCGAGGTAAAATACTTACCCAAGGGCACTCAGTGAGCCTGTGGCAGAACCAGGATTTGAAATTCATATCTATCTGACTCCAAATCTCATTCTTTCTCCCATAGGTCTAGAACTCTTTATTTAGTGGAATTTCCCCAAGATAAAATCCCAAGAGTGGAATTGTCGAATCAAAGAGTGTGACTATCTCTGTGGGCCTTGTTACTTACCCATCAATGAAAATAACAGTGACAAAGAAACAAGAAAAATTATGTGCATACCTATTGTCTACCTCTCCCAAAGATCTCATGCTCTTTCAGATCAGAGGGAAGCACTGTCAGGCTCTGTTTTTTTATATCTGAGAAAATTATATGCAGGGAAATTTAGTTATTACTTCATGCAGCAGATTTCTTATGATTTTATGAAAAATACTGGAAAAGATGCTGTTCAAAATTTAGCACACTGTAAATAAAATATTACCATAGAAGATTTTAAATATTTGTTTGTAACTCTATTGGCATAGATGGAATTCTTAGTAAACAGGGAAACACATATTTAATCTGTGACTAAATAAGGGGCCTTTGTGTAACAAAAATTAGAGGGGTCCCTTTAACCAGAATAAAAATAAATGTCAAGGAAACAAAGGGATGCTTTCATGGTTTGAGATACACTATTATTATTATGCCTTTTCAACAAGTATCAATGCTCTCTCTTCCCTTTCACTGGGAACAGTGGAACCTTTGCTGAACTGACAGTCAGTTAGAGCCAGTCAACAGACACTGCTTTAGGTCACATGGCACCAAGAACCGTTGTTGCCATGGCAACTGCACTATGATAAATTAGCCTGTCGCCACTAAGTATTTGGTTTGCCTACATGCCCTAGAAGGTGCCGTTTTGATATTCTCCTTGACAGTTTTGAGCTAATCTCTGATTCAACCTTTTCAGCAGGCTTGCTAACATTTACATATATTGGGGGAGAGTAAAGGGAAATTAATATTTTTCACTCATTAGATACATGTGTCACTGTTTCTGAATGATTATCATATTTAAGGAGTATTTTTGCATTCTTACAAAGTTTGATCATTGTTTCAGAAACCCTTCTACGCAAGGTTAATAGGGATTTATTTCACCTCTTAGATACTTATGTATTAGTGTCACTTAATAATTGAGATAAACTATAAGATTTAGCAAAACTAGAGGAAAAAAAAATGTTAGCTATAAAAGCACTGGAGCTTGTAATAGCTTAAATAATTATTTTTCAAAAATTAGCACATTTTTATTGTTTAGAGGATTACTTCCTTAATAAATTCTGTGTCGATATTATAACAGTTTCTTTTCTTTCAAGAGGTACAATTGAGTTTAGGAGGTGGCTTTTTTTTTTCTTTACCCTATTTCTTTACTTAAATTTAATACAATTCATTGATATTGGCATGTGAAATGTAACAAAACATACTGAGATTCCAAACAAGGTATATGAAAACTTATAATAATTAACATTTAGCAACTATGTAAAACGCTTTCAGTTTACAAGGTGTTTTACATAAATTTTCTCTTTTCATCTTCAACATTCTCTCACATTGTTATCATACCCATTTTACACATGATGGAGAACACTTGGAGAATATAAGAATGTTGCCAAAGTTATAATGAAATTAAAACGGCCCAAACTTAAAATCAAGTATCTGACTCCAAATATAGATTCTTTACGCTACATCCTTACCAAAATAATTGTGTCTCTTTTTTCTAAGCAAGCACCTCAGTAGTTACATAATAGACACATTAGCTGAAAGTATTATATTATTTATAAAAATTCAGTAATTTAAAAACTTTAAATCCTGTGAAATATATATATATATATATATATATATATATATATACATATATATACATATATATGTATATATACACACTTGGGTTGTATGTAAAGCTGCATACCACATAGAGAACCTAGATAAAAGGATATAAAGGAACACAAGTGATTTAAGGAAATATCTACATTATTATTCCCATAATTTTTCCTATATGAGATAAGAAAAGAAGAAAGAAAAAAGAAAATCTCTGTAGAGCAGAGTAAAACAGTAGCAAATTTCAAATGTTAAACTTGAATTACTGGAGGTGGGGGATGAAGGCTGAGGTTCATATTGTTGTAGGAAAAGACTACATTTCTCCTGGGACGGCCATCAGGGTGTGTCCATTCCCTGGTCCATCCTTTTCCAGGCATGTTTATTCCATTGATAAGCAACACAACCTGTATCATCCAAGGACCTGTTAGAACTGCAGAATCGGACAACACCCCTGCTCTATTGAATCCGAATCTGCATTTTAGGAGGATCCCGGATGATTCTGCACATTCCAGTATTTCAGAAGTACTTCATCCATGGGAGCCTTTACCAATAATCAGAAAGGAAAAGAAGAAAACTACAGAACATCAAAACCGGTGGTCTCAAGTGCCTGGATCAAGACTACAATGGTGTTTGGGCTTAAGGCTAATACATCTCTCATTCACCCAACTGACCTGATAGATGAGACAACAATATCATCCATTAGCAATAGTTAGCATCTTCAAGGGAACTGATTGTTTGATAGTGGAGGTGGAACAATTGAGTCTTGATGTGAGACAATAAAGTTTAGGATGTCAGGGACTATACCTGGCACAAAATACTGTCACACACACAATCCCTTTTGAATTCAAGTTTGTTAAGGAAAAGTTCCAAAGCATACAATACCTTGCTTGGGCAAGTCCTATGATAAAGGGCGATCTGCAGTGCAGGCCCCTGGGAGCAATTTATCAACAGAAGTATCTGGAAGGGAACAGAAGACTAACAACCTGTTAGCCCTGTTAACTAGTCAAGCCCTGGGTTAAATTAAAGTTTGCAAAGCTTTTCTTTGCAGGAGTCAGATGCCCAAGTCTGGGCTTTTTTTTCTTTTTTTAAAAAATATTTTATTTATTTATTTGACAGACAGAGATCACAAGTAGACAGAGGCAAGCAGAGAGAGAGGAAGGGAAGCAGGCTCCCCGCTGAGCAGAGAGCCCAACGTGGGTCTCAGGACCCTGACATCATGACCCCAGACGAAGGCAGAGGCCTTAACCCACTGAGCCACCCCTAAAGTCTGGGCTTTTACTATATCTTAAGGAAGCCTCTTCTATTCCCCTCCATCAAATCTTTCTTGCTTGAATCATTCCATAAGGACTTCCTGACTTAGTAACTAGCTAATATAATTAAATGCATATGCTAGTCATTTCCTGAAAATGAATAATATTAATCCTGGGAGACAATGTCTTAATCCAAATGTGTGCCAGTAATGGAAGAACGATCCATTTTCCTGTCCCACTGGTACGAAGAGATACTCTGTGATGGTTGAAACAAATGGTGATTCTTAAGGCACTGGGTTTAAGCTACTTGACTCTGGCCACTTGATGCTATTACATTTTAATCTTTAAATTATATTTAATCTTTATTAATTAGATTAATTAATAAAGTTAAAAAAATCTCTTTAGCCTGCCAATAGTTCCCATTAAAAATGTTTGTACAGACATTGAAATTATGTTAACAGAATTAAAAATGAAAGAAAAATAATTATTACACAATTTTGCTATTCCTACAAACCAAATCCTTTCTATTTTTCTCTATTTCCTTCTGGTCATTTACAAGCAATGCCTATTTTTTTAATGTAATTTCAGTAATGACATCAATACCAATTGTCCCTGACTTTGCCAGAGTCACTAGAGTCACAGATAATCTGACGCCAGCAGGCTGCATTCGGCCTGGTTCCAGAGCCAGCTCTGCACTAGATGGGCTTCAAACCCAACATGGGCAGGTGGTGTTATATTGGTGGGTGGGTGGTGATGGGGACAGAAATTACTATCATCCATTAAATATTTAGGCTGCTTAAATTTTTATGCATAATAAATAACTGTGAACTCTTCTCATGTAGCTTTCCCCTTATTTTGAATTAGTTCTGTAGTACAATTTACCATAAGTGAGATTATGAGGTTTGGAAATGCAAACGTTTTTTGAGTCCTTTAAATATTGTGAAAATGACTTTCAAAAAGCCTGTTTTGCTCCAGGCCTCAGGGTTGGGAGTGGAGGTCACATTCATAAGTCACAAAAACTGCCCGGTGGGGTCTAATGGACAGCCCTGAACTGAGAGCAACTACCAGAGTGTGATGTTTTCACTGCAAACCTGTCTGGGTATCATCATTAAATTCCCCCCCCACCACCATTTAGTAGATATAAATATCCCCTTATTTCCTTATCTTAATAGCTTTAACTAACATATATTTATCAATATGTCCATAGCATGCTCTCTGTTTTCTCTTTTTGGCTCTCTAGGAGGTAGAAAGGTGAAAAATAATTGAAACAACTGTTAAGTAACACCCTCTTTCAGAAACTCTTTTACTGTCACTCTCAACTCTTTATATGGGATAAGAAGAGAGAAAACAACTCAGCTTGAAGATACAAATGTAGGGACAGGGGAAAGAAGAGTGTTTGTCCCTGGTGCTAAAGAAATCCTCTGTGGAATCTGGATGCCAGAAATACCGTAAATGTTCTCAACAACTGGAAGGGATGGTGCATATTTTAAATGGTGCCTCAAAGTCAGAGGGTATCCCCTGACATTATGTTTCAGTGTGAATTACAAGGACTTGCTGGGAACAAACAAACAAACAAAAAACCAAAAGAGCAACAACAACAACAAAACCTTTTCCACTCAAATATCCTCTCAGAAAGTGATGGAAGAAATGCTGGTGGTGGCATTTCTTTATAATGAAGCACAACTCTGGGCTTCTGGGTTTTGAATCTTTCCTGCCTGCTGATCCTGACCAGGTGTGATAATAAGTAGATCATTCATGCCACCAATTACACTTCTTTGGGTTTTAATGATAACTAGGCCCAGACAATGGGAAAGACCTTCAAGTGTCCTAGGAGGGAAAAAATGCCAAAAGCTATAGGAGAAAATAGTTTACAGTTTGTTTTTTATTTCAGGTTTTCAAAGACCTTTTCAAGCAATTATTAATTAATCAGAGAGAGCCTTCATAAGGTGGATGTTCTTAATATTTCATAAAGAGAAGAGAAAGAAAGGAAAGAAGTATAGTGTGACAGAGGAAGCAGTTCCAAAATAGCCCAGAAAACACAGTGGCTTAATGTTGGGAATGATGGGAAATACAGCTATAATTTATCACAAACCTGTTCACAAAAAGTGATGGGTTGTCTAGACGGATGGCAGTGCAGTAATATTCGGGAACTTTTCAGGGCAGTGGTGATATCTCTTTTATATCTCTAGGGACTATCACAAAGTAGGTTCACAATAAGTGTTATAAGGCATTGAGTCTTACTAAGTATTAACATCAGACATAAATTAGTTTATCGTCTGCTTAAAAGTAGAAATCAGACTTCAGTAGAGTAAGCTACACCTAGGTGAATTGGATAGTGGAGTGAGTGGATGGTAAAAATCATAATGAAATGGAGAGCAGTGTGAGCTTGTGCAAAGAGCATATGGTCTAAGGGCCAGACCAACTTGGATTAGCATTCTTTTTTTTTTTTTAAAGATTTTATTTATTTATTTGACAGACAGAGATCACAAGTAGGCAAGAGAGGCAGCCAGGGAGGGAGAGGAGGAAGCAGGCTCTCCGCGGAGCAGAGAGCCCGATGCGGGGCTCAATCCCAGGATCATGACCTGAGCCGAAAGCAGAGGCTTTAACCCACTGAGCCACCCAGGCGCCCCTTGGATTCACATTCTGACCGTGCTATTAACCTAGCTGTGTGCTCTTAACTACATGACTCAAACTCTTTACATTTAAGTGTCCTAATCCAGAACACAGTTGGGAATAACGAGAGGATAAATATTAGTTTTCTTTCCCCTTGAAATGAAAAAGACTCAACTGGTCAGGGTGCCTCTGTCTCCTCAACTAGAAAACAACAATAGTGAAATCAATGTCCCTAGCATCCCTTCTCACTTCAAGGGTTCTTTAATTCTACAATCTATTTACATAGCAGAGTTCAGTTTCCTCGGTGTACCACAGGGATACATTCCTTGTGATTAAATCTCAAGGACCACTCACAAACTGATGGAATAAATTTTTATTTTTGTTAGGGCAAGAGTTCTCAGAACCCCACAAATCCTACCATGTCAGTAACATCATTTTGCTGCAAGGAAAGGCTGTGCACTGGGGCTTTCTTGCAATCATAGAGGCAAATCTGCTAGAGAAAGTGCTGCTGGATCCATGTCTTTTGTTATTTTTACCAGACATTTCTGTGCTTGCTTGAAATGCCCCAAGTGATGTATTTCGTATCACATCCATCATCACTGGCAGACCTAGTACTATAGCTCACAGCCAGCATCCAACAGGCCCATGTATTCCCCTGTTAGGGCCACAGGAGAGGTATGTCTTCCTCTCTTCTTAAGATTTAGGATAGTGCTAGGCCAGGGATGGAAAATGTCAAGAACACATGCCATTATTCTCCTCCCTTGCCTGTGGAATACATCCCTGATCAACCAGAGCTCGCTCGCTCTCACTGAACCAACAGGAAGCTTTGGAATTCTCCTTAACATAACTTAACATTGCTCTATACAGGCAGTACACACTGAGGCTGGAAGTTAGCATGAAATCTTTGGCTCTCTTTGCTTTAGAGTAGTTTTAACAATTGGGCTGAAGTTGCAAATTCAAACTGTACAAAATAGGAACGAAAAAATAACCAAGGAATTTGCAGTGCTCCTCATCTGTAAATAAAATCACAGAATTTGAAACTTGTAGGAATAGACCTCGGCAGATCTGAGACTAAGTCACAATAGAGATGGTCCACGGAAGAAAGAGAGCTTGGGCAAGTAAAAAGGGAGATTCTGGGATTGTTACCAATCACTTGCTGTGGGCAGTAGCCAGAACTTGCCTTTATTGCGAAGAGGAGCCAAAGGGGTTCAAAACCCCATGTGGCTGGAAAGCAGAGCTTTTCCCAAGTTCTTACAGGATCGTCATCTCAAGAAAATGGCAGAGGAAGTAGTATCAGGGTCTTTATGGGGCCTAGAAAACCAGGGTAGCTTGGCCTTCTCACTGGGAACACACTGGTGTCTCCGGCTTTGGGCAGTCTGGGTTAGTAAGCTTATCCTTTACCTACCTGACCACAGCTCAGTCTTGTTCTGCGTCTGTTGGCATATTTCTGTCAAATGTTATCACGATCACTTTGTTGACTATCAAGCAGACCACTAATGAAAATATGTGTTTACATGGTCAGAGCTCATCCAAGGCATTCCCTCCCAGAAGGAGAAGTGATCCAGAAGTAGAAATGACAAGGTTTGCCATCCACATCTACCTCCAGCTGCCATGCTGAAGAGGAGAAGCTTGGGTGGGCCCACATGTCACACATTTGTGTTTGTCTACTTGAAAACGAAGTGAAAAAAAAATGCTTTCCACTCACATATAAACAATAGTGCATTTATGAGAAAACAAAGACAGAAAAAAAAATCAAGATGCTAAATAAAAAAAGTGAAAGTTAAACAGAGAGAAGCGGGTGAGAGTTTCTTCTAATGTGGTAATAGGAATAACTTTCTTATTCTCTTCAAGTTTCCAGGGTAAAACAAGGCCTTATGTGTATTAGCCCAAGAATAAGCATTCATTGGGCTGAAAATGAATAGAAGAAAGGGAGAGATAAGAAGAAAAGTAGACAGAAAAAAAATGAGGAGGAGATTGTTACAGCATACCTCTTTTACTTAAAAAGACCATGCAATAACTAATAATGGATGGCTCCTGAAGGAATCCACAAGAATTTATATGCAGACTAAAAACCTCGGATAGTTTGACTTTCCAAAAACTAAAACTGGCAGCATAAAGTCATGTAAGTTGAATATATTACAAAGTTCTTAAAGTTCAAATTGTACTGTCATATAGAAGACCTTCAGTATTTCCTGGAAAAGCAAATTTCTACTTCAAAAGTAAACTTTGTAGCTACTCAAAAATGAAAAAAAAAAAAGCCTTCTGAGTCTGCGCTGGGGGAAAGAAAAAAGACTACAAGTATTTTAAAGCCAACTTCTAGAGGGCACATCAGGATTTGAAAGGATGTAATAAAAGATCTCCTTACAACTCCCTGAAATATATGACAGTATTTCAAGGAATTTCGCTGAGACTGACACTGACTCTCATTTGAGACTTTAAAATAGAAGACAAACTGTCCCAGCTTTCAGCAGCCGCTTCGTTGTTTCAGAAGGTATATACCCACAGGTACAGGGTCCTTCCTATCTCCTCTTTCAGATCCTTTACCTCGACTACCGCTGCCTTGATGAGGCAGGCTTGGCCTCACCAATAGATAATTCTCACTTTTTAATCACCTCTTCCCAATCTGCGCCTACCATCTGTCCCTTCTAGCAAGGAAATATGAAAACGCAGTAGTAGAGAGCTTTCCTTGTTAAAGAATTTAAAGAAACTTGTTTATATTTTATATAAATATATATATATATATTAAAATAGTCAAAACACAAAGATTAGATCATCTTTATCATGCAGAAGTTTTTTCACATAAGAGCACACATTCCTAAGGTAAAATTCCTCATCCACCCAGGCCACAATTAACCTTGACTCCTTCAGGATGCTGGGTGGCTCAGTTGGTTAAGCACCTGCCTTCAGCTTGGGTAATGATCCCAGGGTCCTGAGATTGAGTCCCACATCGGGCTTCTTACTCGGGGGTGGGGGGCGCTTGCTTCTCCCTCTGCCTGCCATTCCCCCTGCTTGTATGCCCTCCCCCAAAACAAAATCTTGACTCCTCCAATTCCTTCACACCTCTCATTCCATACTTCTCAGTAGCCAAGCCAATTCTGGTCTGTTCTTTCTCCTAACCATCCTCTTCTCTCCATAGCAATCTGTTTTCCTTACATCAAATCACCAATCTCCCTGATTGTTGCAGATCTGATATGATAAGGCCATAGTCCTCCTAAAAGCCCATCAGTGGCATCCCCCACTCCCCAGTCCCCAGGATAACTCCCTGATAGAACATGCAATGCCCTTCCTGACCAGGCCACTGTTTCCTTCACATGTCCCTTCTCCATGCTAAACTTGTCTAGACCTTTACACAGGACGTTTACTCTGCATAGAATGTCCTGATCTACTAAAACAAAGCTATGGGACAAACCCTAGAGTTCTTATAGTATGTCTATTATAGCACTAGCCACAGTATTTTATTTGCATTTATCTGTCTTACCCTATGAAAGGCCTTCCCTACAAGTATGGAGATTTATGTTCTGTTTCCCACACCAGAAGAGTGCCTGGCCCACAGCAGTCACAAAACATACATTTGTTACACAGCTGCTCCTGATATCATCTCTAGACTTGATGTTGTGGGTTCACAGGATAATTATAACTGAATACAACTAATATCATGTTCTCAGCTGACCTAGAAACAAGCCAGAAGGCACCATTCCATGCCTACTCGATGCTTACCTCAATGGAAACAAACAAAGCAAACACAAAGAGTAAAGTTATCTAGTCTGTTAAAATATCCGATGATCAAATAGGAAAATATAGCTGCCGGAGGCTTGCCAGCTTAAACACTAGGTTGAGTAGCCACTGGTTACTGAAAGGTCATAGATAAGAATAAATATAATCTTAAAATTTTCCACCTTTTGAAAAGCAAGTCCAAATGCAAATAATTCCTAGGAATCAAGCTGACCTGTAAATTTGAAATGTCATATTTTTCTTTAGCCTCATACAAACTCTCTAAAAATCACATTTTTCATGCCAAGGGTCAACTACTTATTTCTATGTCAACCCTGAAATCCTCACCCATCAAAGAGAGAGATGAAGATATGGGCAAGTCATATGTCCATCCCTATGGGAAGGTTAACCCCACAGACAGAAGCTGAGATCCCTAAACCAACTGTCATGGGTCCTAAACAAGAGGAAGAGGAAAACTATGAGACTTGGAAAAACTTAAAGAAAAAGTCCCCAAGCTATAAGAAGTTGAAAGTATGGGATATGGCTGAATGGGAAGCATAGGAAGTTTTCTTTAAAAAGCATAAACACTGATTAGGAAAATCAGATAATCTTCAGTCAACGGCTATCTGAGTAAGGAATCAAATTTCAGATGCCAAGCAAAGTGCAAACTTGCCATAATAAAATCTACACCAGAAGATCTGATCATTAGTTTTTATTCTAGCTTGTCATTAAAATGACTTAAGTATAAAAGTTGTATTTTAGACAAGCAAAATACATCTGAAGTTTCAATATATACTGTGTAATGTTGTGAGACAAATGGCTCCATCTCTGACACAGCAACTGTGATACGTCCTTCCCATTCGGCTCGGATTTCTTGAAGGACAGTGCAGTGATTCTCAAAGTAAATCAATAAAATTCTACAGCATTTTCAGGCCTCACCTACAAAAAGAAATTAAGCCCCCTGTGTAAATTCAGATCATTTCCCAATAGAGTTTGCAAAATGAAACGCTCAATTCAAAATGTCTTGAGTGCCATGAAGAGTGCTACCACTCTTCCATACCTCAGTTTGGCAGAATAGAATTCTTTATTATTTTGTAGGGAATCTTAGAATGAGGATCTAATTTACATAAATCTTATATACAGAATATGCAAATCTTGAAGAAGCAAAATAGGAAATATTCCTCAGGGGGCAGCTAACCAATAGAATAAACTGTAAAATGAGACTGTAAACAGATTTAAATGTAATTTTACATTATTCAAATCTAATATGCAACAGAAAGAAATGCCACAGAAAGAAAACACATTCTTTTTTAAAATTCGCACAAACAACAACAGAAACATCATACTGGCTTCCAAATAGTTTGTTTCCATTTCTATTTTGGTTATTGATTTCAGAAGGGAGTCTCTATTAACTGTTCTTCTCCCTTCCCCACTCCACATAACACTGTAAGCCTCAGAGAGCACATATACATCTTAAAGAGAGCCTTCACATGTGAATTCCTAATGTTTTCTCAGTCACAGTGTCATGCTAAACCCTGGAGTAGGGTTTCCTGGGAAGCAAGGAGAAGTAAAAATACATTCTAGATTCTGATAGGCCAAATGACATTAACTGACTATTTTTAAAGATTTAAAAAATTTTTTATTTGACAGAGAGATCACAAGTAGGCAGAGAGGCAGGCAGAGCAAGAGGAAGAGAACCAGGCTCCCTGCTGAGCAGAGAGCCCAATTTAGGGCTCCATCCATCCTAGGACCCTGAGATCATGACCTGAACTGAAGGCAGAGGCTTAATCCACTGAGCCACCCAGGATCCCCAACTGACTATTTTTAAATCAGATGTCAAAAGTCCTAAGAATTCCCAAAGTGCTTTTCTGGAACTCTGCACCACAGAATTGAAAAGCAGTTGCAAAAGATATGAATTTGGAGTCAGAAGACAGTCTTAAAACAGGGCTTATGTTAGTTATTGCTTTTGTGACCTTCAAATAGTCACTTCATAACTACCTACTTGTCTCTGCCACAATATGGGAGATATATCACATGTGCTTCTAACAGGATAAAATGCTAAGCAAATGATAATTAAACCTGAATTGTTTTACTGATATATTAGGATTACTTTCTTGGTCAAAATGAATGTTGCCCTGTCTCAGTGTCAATTCTATCCTCAAATCTTTGTACTTTGCATATCTGTCTTCCCTTGAAACTCTGAAGATCTCAAGACAGTTTGAGATTTGGATAGGTAATCCTAAGTAAATCTTGCCTCTTAAAAATGAGGAGTTAGATTGCCTCTCTTTCTGTTCCCATAGTTATGAAAACCTACACGGAACAGAGATGGAGATAGAATTATTCAAAAACCATATTTAGTAATATAAGGAAAGTAATAAAAAGGGATTCATGGGGAGAAGTTCATGATTTTTCAAAATCCATTTTTGTCTATATTTGGCTAGCCTTAATCTGGAGATAATTAGTTCTCTTCTTCTGGTTGGTTACCTGCATTTGCATATAAGCAGGACAAATGACATTGGGGTATATTCACATCTACACTGTAGCAGATGCACTCAAAGCTATGGCCAGTCTCTGAGAAGGCCCTGATGATTTAAATCATCTGAGGCTATTGGTATTAAAAAAATGAAGTAATGCCAAAAATTGAATTTATAAAACCTGGGTATGTTTTAAAAGTATATATTTGACAAATTAATGCTTATACAAAAAATAAAACACAATATAATTACAAGGTCTCTTCTTTATTATCTCTGCCTTGAGCATTATTTTTACTGACCTTTTAAAAATACTTCTAAAAAGCTTTGCCCTTTTATCTTCTGTGCTTTGGTGAGGAGGGAACATGAGGAGAAGATCCACCAGCTGCTTAAGAGCCTCTGGCTGGAGACAATTGAGAGGAAATGGAAAATCTAACCACACGATCTGTTATGACCTCAGTGGACTACATACACATCATTTTATTCCTTTGTTTATGTTTCATAATAAACTTGCATAGCTCTTTGATATCCTTAAGAAAATTGTTGATCTTGTTAATTTGACTCAAGTCAAAGGAATGGAAGCAAAGACCAAATAAAAAACAAGTGTAATTTAAGTTTGCTTAAGCTTTACCGGCCATATAATCTCTGTTGCAACTACTCGACTTTGCCATTATGGCCTGGAAGCAGTCATAAGGACACGTAAAAGAATGGGCATGGCAATGTTCCAGTGAGACTTTATGGAAAGTCAAATTTCATATAGTTTTCACATGTCACAAAATACTCTTCTTTTGATTTTTCTCATTTAAAAACATAAAAAGTCATACTTCACTCAGGGGCCCTATAAATCACATGGTAAGCCAGGTTTGTCAGGCCCATATGGTCACAACCATAGTTTGTCAGGCCCTGGTTTAACCTAGCCAGTCTAGTTGGACCAGGAATTGCTCAATAATGGTCAAAGTTCACTTATGTTCCCAATTAAAGAGTTTCAGAAAAGAAATATACTTTAGGCTTATTCAAAATGTTTCTGCGAAAACATTAAATTATCCTACCGATTGATACACATCACTGTGAAATTTTTTTAACCAATCAGTTGTAAACCTTCAATGTACTCATTTCAATTGCAAGAATCAAAAATGCAGACTCTATTCTGACTTTTGTATCAAGTTCAGCAAAATTTTATTATTTGAGACTATCCTATAGATTACTTAAGCTTATGTACCCCCAAGCCTCTACAGCTTTCTGCTTCTGCTAAACTAATCAAACCCACAGTTTGATGGAGATTGAAATGGAGGAACTGAAGGAAAAGTAGCAGGAATGGAATTGGCTGCTTGGCAATATTATTTTGCTAAAAATTTCAAAGATGCATATGTTTCATCATTCTCTATGCTTAATTATTTTAACAGTTACCCTTTTCAAATAATTCTATCATTTTTGAAACAACTGACTTCTTTCTCTGATGATCAAACTTGATTTTTATTGCTGCAATCACTTTTAATATTCTCTTAAAGCTCTATCTGAATGACCCACAGGACAATTTCATTTTTCCTTTAGGTTCCGTATGCTCAGTGTCCTTGGGTCTCTCTGATAGTGTATTGATTGTATGGCTGACAGTATGTTTATTACAGTGACTACTTGCAGTTGGTGCCTTCTGAAAGGACTATGCAACCCTACTACTAAAAAAGGATTCACAGTTCAGAGTGACAGTCTTACAGCAGAAATAAGTAAGTCCCTAGTTAACTGCAAAACAAACAAAAGAAGCAACAACACAAACTGAACCAAATAACAAACAACAATGACACACATGACAACAACAACAACAAGCACTAGGAATCAGAACAAGTGGCCAGTTCTGACATAGAGGCTAACTATGTTGTTAGAAGAGCTATATATACACCAGTATCAGCGGTGTGCTGGTTAATGCTTAAAACCAGCTTTCTGGGGAGAAAAGCCGTAATTTATAGCCTTTGCTGATTTCCATTGTGTGAATAGTCCCAACCGTGGCCCATTTTAAGCCACCAATGTGCCATCTCTGAATGCAAAACTGAAAAGAGATGCATGCTATTGGCTCTTCTTATAAGCCAGCTTGAGCTAGCTTCAGCACAGCACGGTCTGGTACTGTACCAAGAAATCTTAGTACTTTTTCTGCTCGTGTCTAAAAGAGAAACTGCAAAGCAAAACTCCTTCCAATGTTGACTTAAGCAAAATGTAAAGTAACAATGTACAGTGAAATATAATGGTACAAAAATACAATAAAAAGAAAATCCTCCAACTGATTAAAATATGGCAAGATATTGGACTTAAAACACATCTTCAAGATAACTTACAAATAAAGGTCTTGACAGTTTACATCTTTTACTAAGATTTAAAGTTGTTACATAAAATGGGAGCGAAATTTAGCAGAGAAATGATCATTTATAAATGTGAGCAGAAGCTTATTTTTAAGATATAACCTTTTGTTAGATATTTTTCCTTTCTATGTTCACAGAAACTCAAGTATAATCTCAAAATGCATTTCTTTTATGAATGATTTAACTTCTTTTTTCTCCATATTAACTTTTTACAGTCACCCCGGCTTTTATGAATGCAAATCTGATTGATTGTAATGACTCACATAGTCTAAAGGGGGCAAGAACACCATGCTATTTTATTAATATTGATTTGTGATATGAGTGGTAGATGTTCAGGGCAAGGAGGGAAAAAAAAAAATCTATGGCTTCCTTAAAGAACTGAGTCCTTAAAGCTTATCCAGTTCAGTGAGCAAGGCTTTCCTCTTTTTAGATAGCTATTGTTTATCTTGTCTTCTCTATTAGAGCAAGAATGCTTTACTTGTTTTACATTCAAATGAGAGTATCAGGATGACATTATACCTAACCTAGACATAATGAGATAGAAATGTAAATTGCCACTGGATTTAAGGTGTGCTCTCCAAAAGTAAAATCTCTTATTAGGATGAGCCATGTCTGGTGGTGACTGAGACTATACTTGGTAGATAAACAACTTTTCCAAACTTAGATATTCATATTTAGATTCTAATTTCAAGGTTCTACAAAGCTGCAGTGGGCAACAGCCAGGGTGTTTGTTTAATGATAGATCTGTAGGAATTAAAGAAGGCAGCAGCAATGTGGAAAAGTCCCCTTCCAGGGGAAATTCCAAATTTCACCACCTCAATTTAATGTGGTGGTTATTTAGGAAGATAATGGGTGCTTGATGATTTTGTATCATCAAGGCATCAAGGCATCAAGGTGCTATTTAGGTGATGACCTCTACGAGGGTTTCCAGAAGGAAAAGTAATAGAACTGAATCTTGGGAGATCTTATTATGAGATAAAAGAATCAAGAAAGATGGTAAGGAGTTAAAAAATGTGTGAAACTGGAAGAGGGAAAAAAATCATGGGGTCAGTGGAATACAGTTTCAAGAGGGAAGTAGCCAATTGCAGAAGAGAAGAAAGATAATTGCTCCTAGATGAAAGAACACTGATTCTGACAAAGAAGATCTTTGGGGATCCTGGAAACAGCATTTGCTAAGACTTCAGAGTACTTTATGTGAAGATTTGATGGGATGTAGTTAGCTATAGGTTTGAGAATCAAGGCATTTGGGGAAGACCAATTGACAGAGCAGTTCAAGGAAGAGGGGGGGAAAGGTGTGACAAGGAAGGAAGTATTTATTTGAGTGAAATGAGAATTGGGTGTCATGGTCTCTAGATGAGGGAGAAGATGAATTCCCACTAGGTGAGAAAAGGGGATGGGAATGATGTTAGATCGGAAGGCTGGAATGAGAGATCTGGAGATTTCAGGGCTGGAGAGCACTTTGTGAAGAAGAATGCCAATGTCCATTGGGTAATGGGAACTGTAACCAGAGACTGGAATGGAAAGGAGAATAAAAAACTAGAGGTAATGTCAGAGAATTCCTAGTTGAGACATACCAACTTAGTTCCACAGGCCTATATCTTGTAAATCAAACTAACACATGCCAAATGAAGTCCTAAATCCTAAGGAAGTAAAATTCCTTCCTAGGGCATGAGAAACTCACTCAAGCACTCTCAAGACCTTGCAACAATAGAGATGCAAGTATCTCTCTCATTCTTTCAGATACCTCACAATAAGATATTCAGAGGACTCAACTTATAAGAAATATGCTATTTCCCAGAACCAGGGAGACTTTTATTCTACACATCTCTCAGAAGGACCAGCCTGACAGCAGTTATTGGGTTCTACATAGAATGGGCAAAATAATGCCCCCCCTCCAAAGTGGACCATGTCCAAATCCCAAGAACCTGTGAATATGTCACCGGCATGGCACAGGGGACTTTGCAGATGTAACATCCAGATGGGCCCAATCCAATCATATTTGTTCTTTAAAAGACTGTGGTCAGAGAGATACAAGAAGGGAACATAAGCAGGAGCAATTCAAAATGAATGTCAGATGCCACTAGAAGCTAGGGATGTCCCTCAGCTGATGGCCAACTGAGAAACTGGACACCAACCCTACAACTTCAAGAAACTGAACTCTGTCAACAGCCTGAAAACATCAAGGAAACAGATTTCACCCCAGAGCCAGCAGTAAGGAATGCAATCCTGCTGATACCTAATTTTAGCCCAATGAGACTTGTGTCAGACTTAAATTTAAGATAATAAATGTATATTATTTTGAGTTGGTAAATTTATGGTAATTTGTATGGCAACAATGGAAAGCTAATATACTATATAACTCTGAAGTGTCTATGAGAGTGTATGAACACTGGAGAAGAATGAGGATCTGCTTATATATTCTTCCAGGGGAATGAATGATTTGGAGACTCCTTCTCCCACCCCCAAAACTTGCCAGCTACCAAAGACTTTTCCATTCCTATAAACCTGAGTCTCTGGAAATGAATGAACTAACTAGCTTGGATGCCTTCGTGTTTCCTCTGGATCAACCACTATTCTCCACTGGCTCCCAAAGACTTCCTCAGATTTCTGCTAGATCGTGTGATAGATGTTGGCATCCAAGAGGATAGGACTAGCTATATAATTATTATTACTGTTGTTGTTGAAAGGTTATTATCACAGTAAGCTGTGATAGTGCTGTAATGGAAGTCTATACCAAATATAGCATGTCATAAAAGAGAAACCATCCAGTTTATTTTACGTATTGGGAAAGGTAGGAAAGTAGAGATGGAGGTATTTCATGGGAATTCAGTGTGTAGGAGTTTGAAAGTTCGATAGAATGGCAGGACAGTTCAGGCGTAGGTAAGGGTACAAGTATAGTCATGAAGAAGTGAAATGACTTTGGTTCCTTCTCATTCATATATTGCATAAATGGGGAATCAAGGGTGTGAGTGGCAGGAGGCCAAAAATGGGGTTAGATAAATATCCTGGGTCCATATCATGCGAGACTTGCTATGACATAAAAAGGAGTTTGGGATTTATAAGCACTAGGCAAACTACTACAGAATTTTAAGCAGAGGAAAACAAAATTGCATTTATGCTTCTGATGCAGCGTGAAGGACAAATAGAGGTAGGTTAAGTAAGAAATAAAGACACAGGTTAGGAGCCCATACAATAATGGTAATGCAAAAAATAATTAGAGCCTGAGATAAAGTGAGAGACATAAAGTGAAGATCTGAAAGTGCTTAGAATGTGCAGTATTTGGTGACTTTTCCTAAAGGATGGTTGAGGCAAAAGCCAAAGATCATTATTAATCATCATAGTCATCACCATAATTAATTTTTGCTGGGTCTTAACAGATGCCTGTCACTGTGTTAAGCACTTCACTTAGATTATACTATGTGACCTGCACAATAACACTAAGGAAAAGGTGTGATTGTTACATCCGTTTTATCAGTGAAAAAAACCCTGAAACTTAAAATTTTTCAAAGTCACACTTGTTAGCATCAGAGCCAAATTTTCAAACTCCAACTACTGACCTTAGAACCCATCTACTGCAAAAGTTGTACAGTCTTGGCCACTATGTTATTGCCTCCCAAGGCTTATACCCAAGTTACTGGTTTGGGTGACTAGGTAGATGGGGGTACCACTCATTTAAGAAGTCAAAAAAGAAAGATGAATAGCCAGAGTTTGGAAATATATTCAATGTGGGACATGCTGGATTTGAAGTGCAGGAGACACCTAGGTGGAGGGCCAAGGGCTCTTAGATTTCTGGATCTGATTTCTCATGCTTGGGCCAAAAATTAACGTAACTAGCAGGTATACAAGAAGCAGGAACCCAGAAAATATACAACTGTACTACAGATTAACCTCAGATATTAAAAAAAAAAGAAAGCTTCCCCAAATCTCCAAGATAGTACAATATGACCACCTACCCTGATGGCTGTCAAGGGCAACCTACCTAGAGTCAGTTTAATACCTGACCATGGGGTTATGGTCGCAAATTTGGGGCACTCTTCACTTCCTCTTCCCCTGTCCTGCTGCGGTCACCTTTCTCTGCTGCCTCCTGTTTTCCTATCCTATAGTTCCTGAACCATAACTGGGATAAGGAGCTGAGCAGAACCCTTCAAGCGTCCAGCAACTGAAAATCATAGCAAATGTCCCAGTTTGTAGTTCTAAAAAGGTTACTTTAAGATTATCTCTTATTTCTTATGGTCACTTTCTTTAAGATATCTCTTATTTCTTATGGTCACTTTTTGTTTGTTTGTTTTATGTTTTCCTGTTGCTGAGACTTATCAGTCTGCTGGGAAGTTATACACTTTTTGAAACTTTGTTTTCGCATCTGTAAACTGGGGCAGCTAATGTTTATCCTAAAGTGCTATTCTAAAAGGGAAAAGAAAATGAGGCACACCAAATATGCATAGGAAAATCTCGATAATGTTTTGTTCCTCCCACTTTCCATCTTACCAAACCACATTTAGAAAGGATACAACATATCTGTTAAAAAAAAAAAAAGCTGCATAAAATGAAAACAGAGAACAGAGATGAGGGAACTATTGGAGGATATGACATAGAGACTCATAAAGTAGTATGTTCTCACAGACCCAAACATAAAAAGGAAACTAAAATGAAGATACAGAAAAATGGGGCGCCTGGGTGGCTCAGTGGGTTAAAGCCTCTGCTTTCGGCTCAGGTCATGATCCCAGGGTCCTGGGATCGAGTCCCACATCGGGCTCTCTGTTCAGCAGGGAGCCTGCTTCCCCCTCTCTCTCTGCCTGCCTCTCTGCCTACTTGTGATCTCTTTCTGTCAAATAAATAAATAAAATCTTTAAAAAAAATACAGAAAAATAAGAGAATTGCAGCATTTAAATATTGCCTTGATGTAAAATATACTTAAAAGTAAAAGTACTTTACTGATAAAGTAAAAATGATTTCTCTCAAATATCCATTTGAAATAAAGCCATTTCATTTATGTGTTTAAGTAGAACAGTGATTCAGGTACCTGTTACTTCCCCATGAAGCCCACTTCAAAAACATAATTGCTCTGACCTTGGCCGTAGAATATACATTCTGCCATTTAGTGCACATTTCTACATATTCATTCATCAAGTATTTATTACTCACTGCAAGGTGTGAGGCAGTGTGCTAGAAGCAATTTTGTCTTTTCTGCATGATGGGCATTATTGTGACTTGATTAGGACAGAGCTGGAGGGTTTATTTAGGGATAGTATAATTAGATTTCATTTGAGCACTAGGTATTAGAAAGGCTCAACCTTTCTAATTTGAGTATGTTGGATTTGAGCAGTCCCCAGGATCCCTCTGTAGGGGCCGTTCACACCTACTGTCCTGGTAAGTTTTGAGATTGTGCTGGGGAGGTTGGAGAATGGCCCTGGACACTGGCCAGAAGTAAATCATCCCCATTGTTCAGGGTTTGTGGATATTTCAGCGAGGCAAAATTGGATTTGGACTTTTTAGAGGCAAAAATAAAGGTCAATCTAAGTATACAGGGGAGGAAGGATGTACTGGGCAAAGGGCAGAGCACACCTGAAAAAGAGAAACTATTTTAGGATTGGGCTTTGATCAAATGAAATACTCTGAAGGGATTTGAAAACCCTTTGCTCTATAAATATCTTAAATGATTTTCGGATTATTCAGGTAACTTGAAAATCCAACAATAAACCACATCAAGTTAAAGAGAATCTAGGGAAATATTGTTATTAGCCCACAATGCTCCCAGATGGGGACTGAGAGATCAAGGTATGTATCTGCTCTTCTCCATTATTGAGGCCATTGCACTTGATCAATAGTTGAGAGAATGAGCAGTGTATAATATTACTATTGTGTCGAGAGAGTTCATAGTTCTTTTATGGCTTCACCTGTCAACCTTTCTGACATTTCTGTGTTGTGTGAAACAAGTGGTCTTGTGTCATCCTATGTCATCACAGAACTAAACATGCAAGGAGAAATAAATGGTTTGGTTGGAAAACAGCTACTTAGCAGTAAACAGTTAACAGAGGACAAGATAAGTCTGCTAATCCCCACTACTCTCCTCTCCAGTCCATACATTATTCCCATCAAGATAAACACTCATTGATGAAGGATTCAATATTTAATTTCCTTCTAGTTTTTTCCCAAGATCATGTAATTGAACTCTCATTACAGGTGCAACCAATTCTTTTTCAATTTGTAGCTGAAAACTGCCATAGCACACAGATTCTGACCATATTTTAATGAAGCCTTTTATTAGCACAGTGCCTTCTATTGCCATGTGTGAAGGAGCTCTCCGATTTTCCATTAGAGGCCACGCTTTGGATGGGTTTATAACTTGGAAGTAAACCTTTTTGTCAGGTTGAAGTAGGGCAAAAAGGTTTTAGCCTTAAGAGTACTTTGTTATTTCATAATAATAAATCAATTTTCCTTCAAGATCAGACTGCAATAACAATTTTCTTCCAATGCTATCTCCTTGTATTTCTCCAGGTTTATATAAATGACCACCTTTCACACATTTATATCTCCAAAAAGCATTTGCTGAGGGTCAGGAAAAAGGGTTCAAGAGTAAGGCAGGTGAACATTCTGTGCATGATGCTAATGCAATATCCATAAAGGCCAGTAGATTTTACACGAGAAGAATCTCTGTACCAAAGGCACACGAGCTGCATTTCTGATCTAGGCAAGCTTTTTCGCAAATGGATCCTGTTGATCCCCCAGGAATTAGACAAATGTGTGTGGGTGGTTCTGAACAAACCTCTCACCATTATCTGAAATATAACTGAGAGGGGAGGTCCTAGAAATAATGGTTAGTGTTATGGTCCGAACACAGGAGAGACAGTCCCCTGTTAGATGATAATATCATTGCTTCTCTAAGGGAATTTCCTCTCCCAGCCCAGTTTAATACATGTATAATCTTTTTTTTTTATTTAAAAAATTTTTTTTAAAGATTTTATTTACTTATTTGACAGACAGAGATAACAAGTAGGCAGAGAGGCAGTCAGAGAGAGAGAGAGGAAGGGAAGCAGGCTTCCTGCTGAGCAGAGAGCCCGATGCGGGGCTCGATCCCAGGACCCTGGGATCATGACCTGAGCCGAAGGCAGAGGCTTAACACACTGAGCCACCCAGGCGCCCCAATACATGTATAATCTTAAGTAGAATGGCTTTCCTCCACTGTACTCTATAGCAAAGTGGGTTAACTGAAAATGATGACTGGGTCTCCAGAAAATGCTACAGAGCCCCAATGAACTCATGTGATTTTATCTAATCAAACACACACATACACACACAAATGCATACACACGAACAGTAAGCCCTTTATTTCTGGAAAATCTCTACTGATTTCCACAATTTGACACATTCTTTCTTGTGTCTATGAGTTTGAAGAATTAAGTATTTTTTTGCAAGTCATTCAGCATCATAATTGGTGATGGTGCTTTTCAAAGTATAAATCCACACACCGTATCTCTTTTGAAGGATGTGTATTTTATTGGATGCATCTGAATTAAACAGCTTTCTCAACCAGCACAACTAGTTCTTATTACCGCTGTTGGCAGCCAAACAACTATCATGGTTGTTGCCAGACCTTATGTTTGCTGTGTTCTTTTATTCCTTTTCATGTATCACTGTCTTTCAGTCTCAACCGTCCTAGCTACCTTCTTTAATATAAATTGGATGAGATTTTAAAACATCATTTAACAACAACAAAAAACCTTTTTACTTCTTGACAACCCAGAGAAATGGATTCTTCTAAAAAGAAACAGATTGCTTTAAAAACATGTCACAACTAAATGGTCATGCCACCGAACTTATAATAAAAGGTATTAACCCCTTGGGATTCCTACACTGACCTCTATTTTGTTCTCTTTGTCACAGTCTTCCACAAGGCAATGGCAGGTAGCTAGCTAGAGGCTATAGTTATGCAGAAAGAAAGGGCAGAGAAGCAAGATGGCTGCAAAGATGGGTAATCCACCTGTCAGCAATTCACAATCCTCCTCCCTCAAAAACCATCTTGTCATGCTGCCTACAGGCAAAGCTCCTTCTGCTTATATGCAGCTCTGAAAATTATGCTTATTATTGCCATGATCTCAAAAAGGCAAATTATTATTATTATTCATTCCCATGGCCTACTTTCACACTGAACAATTATGACTTCAGATGAGAAATAACAGTTTCATATCAAAATGCTCATACATTTATGGAAATACGTAGCTGTCATTCTGCATAAAATTAGAAGCCTTCAATTTTAGTTTCAAAATCATTCTGCATGCAGATAGTGAATACAAACAAAAAATTTCTATAGCTAGTTTGAAATGTAGTATTCTACCCTAACAACGGAAAGTTTCCAGCCAAAACAGTTAATTAACAACTAAATCATAATAAGCCTGTCTTTGTGCATGTCTTGTAAATGGTGAGCTGTCAATAGTCCTTATGAAAATGACAAAAATGGTAACAAAATGAGGACCTCTGAGCCTTGGTTTTAATTGGGACACTGCAGAGTTGAAATGCTCCAAAAAATCTTAATGTCCTCTTCAACACTTAAAAAGAAAAAAAATCATGTGGGTATATAATTTATGAGTGGAAAAAACACACACTTCACAATAAATGTTCTCCAATCTATTATATTGGGTAGAAGTTCTGGGGAATCAAAAATTCATATTAACAAATTATCATAATATAACATACATTCATTATGTATTCAAAAGAGTCACTTATATTGAAATGAACATAATGTAAAAATAGGTTTAGTACTATTTAGTTTATCTCTGATGTTCAGAAGCACTTCAGTATCTTATTTTGCTTTAGGATATCTATTATTAAATCAATTATTATTGGACTGGAAGGTTTAGATATGCTTATAATAGATAGTCCTGGGAATAAAATAAGGTATTGTGATTCACGAAAATTTTATTCCTTGCCTTATGTATATGGATCATATGCACCAACATGTCCCACCGTCACTTGCAACTATTATGCTAAATATTTGTATTATTTTAAGAAATGGGAAGCAGTTAGAGTATCAGTTAAAAATCACTTAAAAAGTTGTGACTGATGTTCATAAATTATTTCCTTGAAAATAACACACATTTTGGTGATGGTGGTGACAGTTTTTTTTTAAATGTTGTGTTGTTGTTTTGAATCTTCTGAATAAAATTTTTACAAATACAAATTGGTAATTTTAAAAACCGGTTATTAATATAACAATAAAGCTTGAAATGATAGCTTTCAGAGCTGGCTATTTTTAGAAAGCAAAAACTTTGTTTCACTAGTATATTTAGAAAATGATTGTGTTTTAAAACTAACCATGGAACATTAGAATTAAAATTATCCTCAATAACAATATTATGTACTGGAAAGAGCATAGAACAGGAGATGAAAGATGGGTTTTCTGTCAGAACTCTGCCTCTAATTAGCCATTGCCCTAAAGCAAGTCAAAGTTTTCAATTTTAGTGAGATGGAGAATGGGAATTGGAGGACAGTTTTCAAGAGTTTTTCCAGCTCTAAATATAAAATATTTATTTGATGCTTTAGATAAAATTTATCAAATATTCTTTATCATAATCACTATGTTAAAAATGTTAAGTTCCTATTTCAACAAGATTTTATCTTTGCATCAAGTGTTTAGCTATAATGGTGCAAGAATTCAAAAGACAAAATTATCTGATAACAGATGTCTGAGATCTGAATTCTGGACTATTTAGGATTCCAGAGCCATTATGATCCAGGAAACAAAACTGGAGGTCTGCCCTCTACCCAACTAAAGTTTCTTAAATGTGATCAAGTCCTGAGAATAAGAGAGGTATATATCTCCATTCTGAATGGTATCTGCAAGCTTTAAACACACACACACACACACACACACACACACACACACACTCTGTCCCAGAAGACATGAAAAAGTTATGCCTTAAAAAAATTAATGGCAATGGTGAAATTTTATTTACATGCTGGAAGCTGAAAATCTCAAGACTACCTCTGATATCCAGGAAATGTAGAAATATTTTCCCTCTGACAAACTGTAAAATCTAATCAAAAAACCATACATTTGAAAGCCATTTTTTTGACTCTCCCATATCTAGTCTATTTTATAGTATGATGGGAATCATAATGTGGTGTGGTTACAAAGACATGTGATGGTTTGATAGTTATTTTTATTGGTTTCATTGGTCTATGGTCATGCACATATTACATGTCCCAAGGAGTAAGGAGGCTACTTTATTCACAGAAATTTCCTGAGTTGAAACAACAGGATGGAGGTCCCTGGGTGGCTCAGTCAGTTAAGCATCTGCCTTTGGCTCAGGTCATGATCCCAGGACCCTGGGATCGAGCCCTACATCAGTCTCCCTGCTAGGGGGGGTGTCTACTGCTCCTTCTGTCTATTGCTCTGCCTGCTGCTTTGCCTGCTTGTGCGCTCGCTCTCTCTCTCTCTGTCAAATAAATAAATAAATAAATAAATTTTTTTTAAAACCACCAGTTTTTTTTGATGATATTCATATATCATCAAAATATATGATATTGTGATGGGTGATATTCATATAACCAAAGTATTTCACCCACTTTTTTTATTTTTACACTCATCCATATTTTAGATTTTATTGGTAAAATGCATTATTAAAATTATTTTTTATTTTACTTTTAAAATATTTTGCCTTATATACAGTTTAAAGGCTCAGTTTATAATTTAAGAACTATAGAAATCCTGAGAACCAGAGATGCTTGCACTTGCCCCCAGCTGAAAACATTTTGTCTTTATAAGAAGAAAAACAGTGATTAGCAAAATTGATGAAACAATTAAAAATGTAGAACACACATTAGAGTATTTCTAGTATTAAAGATGCACATTTTTTTTTCTTCTTATACCTTAACATTTATTTTTGCATTTAAAAAGTAATATTCAGATAACAGCAACTTTGAGGAGTAGAAGAAGGAGAACAAAAATTACTCATGGTCCTTTCATAATGCATATCATCTTAGAACTTTAAAGCATTTATTTTCATTTTCTTTTCGTAAGTGTCCTTCTTTTACACAGTTATTATCAGACCATTTTTATAGTTTTGTATGGTGATATTTCATATAACAGTATACAATAAACATGTTGCCATGACATCATAGGATTCAAGTGACCATTGGGTGTAATGCCCGCCTGAGAGTCGGTGTGGCTGTACCATAATTTACCTAAATATTTTCCTATTGATGAGCCTCCAGGTGGTGTAAAATACTTCCATCTCAAATAATATTGAAACAAACATCCCTATAGAGGTGTGCTGTTTTCATATTTTGGATTCTTTCTTATTAATATATTCTTCATCAAGGAAAGAATATAATGTTACTATGTAACTTCCAATTGCTTTCTAAAAAAACTTCCAATTACTTTCTAAAAAAATTTTTACCATTTGAAATACAACTGATAGTATAAAAGACTGTATCATTGTTTAACAATGGCTAATTTGGGGATTGGAAATAGATCTTTAATGTCATTTCAATTTACATATCTTTAAATACAAGAAGGGTTAATTAGTTTTTTATAGATGTATTAATTACATGTTTTGTAACGATCACTTCCTGTCTGTGTCCATTTATCTACTGAGTGCTGATATAGTTTCAGTATTTATGAATCCTTTAGCTAATAGATATTTGTATTTTTTTAATATTTGCTGAAAATGATGTCTCAAATAATTAAGATTTTTTCCTCCCTACAGTTTATTTCCTCCTTGTGTTTTCAGTTTTCTTAGTTTTCATGTTCAGCAGTTCAGAAATATTCATGTGTTCAACTGAATATTTGGTGAATAAATTATGAACTGTATTTCCTATAGACATTTATCCCTTAACCATTTATTGAATGACCTTCCTTTTTATCAATGATTTACAATGCTATTTATTATATACTTAACATACAGCATATCAAATTCTTATATGTAACAGGATCTATTTCTAGACTAACTAATAAGTATTTTAGTTTTAGAATATGTCTTAAAATGTTTCCCTTGCTTTTAATATGATAGTGACAATAAATGACTTAGTCATTCTTTTTACTTCTCTATCATGTACTATATCTAGCACAAGTACTTTGAGTTTCACTTACATAAAGTACTTCAAATGAGTTGGACATAACGTACTTATGAAAAAAAAACCCAGAATACAGAGTATGAGTATTGTTCTAAATTATGTGTGGAGATGATTACAAAAATTATGTTAAATAATTTAATTGGGGACAGGAAAAAATGTATAACATAATTTCACAGTGAAACATTAATATTTGCTAGAATCTCCAGGAAGATCCTCAGAATCCACAAACATCATGACAATTTACCTGAATCTTACTGTATTAGGAGATCATTGACTAATCTGATTTTAATTCATATAAGATAAAAATGTGTATACAGACAGAGATAGAATCTAGGGTCCTATGCATATGCATATGTAGGAGACTTCCTTTTTTATTTTCTATGGGTTGAATGGGTGTAAAAACTTCAACTGATTCTCAAGTATGTAGGTCCTTATTAAATAACCTAAATCAGGACTTCACTGTTAAAATTGTGTATTAGCAGATAGTACAGAAAGTGTTATATTTATTATTCCTACATGAAGATCACTGTGAACAGATGTAGGGCATGCCATAAATCTGAAACCATCTATATTCTACTGTGCCTCATTACAAATAGTGCGAAAGGATAAAACTTTAAGACTAGGATAGATGGTTTGGACATATCCAGAAAGATGAAATTAAGCTTTAGGAAACAAAGTCATAAATAGAAGTTGATGTCTTTGAGTTTTCTGCCTTATTTTCAATTTTTTAAAAACTAAAAGTAGTTCTATCTCCTCCAGAGAATTCTTATCAAGTACAGAATAGAGAGTTCCTAGCAAAGCCAATGTAAATTTATTATTATTTTTTAATGTTGATTTAATTTATGAGAAAGAAAACCTCTTTGAATTATCAAACACATTAATAGGTTTAAAAATGAGCACCAAAAAAAAGGTATATCTACTTATAGGATATAGCCACAAAGTAATGAAATTTAAACAAAACCCAAAGAATTTATATGTCCAGTAATGGTCTGCCTACAAAATAATACTCTGACACTCAAAGCATTTTAAAATACACTTGACAAATGCTCTCAAGAATCAGTTCACATGGAATTATGTTTTTGATCATGGCCAAACAGATCCTGTTGATGTCTCAAAAATGATAACTATAAGTTTGGGTAAATATGCAAAATTATTTGAAAACACTGGGGAACAGCTGTGAAGAGGCAGATTCTAGAGGAAAATGTATATATCTTTGGAAGAATATAACAGAATCTAGAGTCTTCACACTATACTATTCATCATGTCCATGCATAATCCAAATTACATTAAAATAAATAAGCAGCATGATCCACACTAAATAAAGAGACAACTAATAAACACAAATCTAAAGTGACCCAGGTGTCGGAATGAGTAGACAAGGTTTTTAAACAGCCATCGTAACTATGTTCAAGGATATAGGAAAACTATGGTCAGTATTAATGCAACAATATATGCATCAGCTGAAAAACAGAAACTTGTAAAAAATGAACCCGTAGAACTAGAAAATGCAATATCTGAAATAAAATTTCACTAGAGTCAACAGTAGATCGAAGATAGCAGAAGACTCAGTCAATGTGAAGAAAGATCAACAGAAATTATCCAATCTAAAGAGTAAACAGAGGACATTTTGAGGAAGGAGTTGACCTAGACTCTCCAACATTTCTGATGGGATTGTATATTACTACAACTTTTTAAGGCAATAATGTGACAAGTGGGCCATAAGATGTAAATGCATATTAACTACTGACTCAATAATACCATTTCCAAGAATTTACCCTAGACAATATCAGGTCCTTGAGGTCAAGAGATGACTTTTTTTGTTGTTGTTCTCTGCTATATCTCTAGTACTTAGAACAGTGACTGACTCATAGAAGGAAAAATAAATATCTTTGAATTCATGAATGAGAAAAAGGACAATAAATTCATAAATGTATAAATAAAAAATGATACAAGAACATATATACAAGGGTGTTCATAGCAGTACTGTTTTTTACAAAAAATAAAACCAAATCCCCAAAGACAGATATTTGATTGTATGAAATCTGATATATTCACAGAATTAAATGTTCTTCATATCAAAAATTAAGCAGATTGGTATTTATAGCTAAGGAAAAATACCCATGATCTAATGTTTAATGAAAAAGCAAGTTACAAAACATTGTATATATGTTATGTATTTAATAGAGTGAGATATTAAAACCTTTTCTTTATAATTTAATAGGACCTATAATAAGACAAAGACAGCTAGAGTCATTCTTACATGACCACACCTTATTTTTTATTTCAAACTACCTCGCTTATTTGGCCCTAAATGATTTTTTTTAAAGATTTTATTTATTTATTTGACAGACAGAGATCACAAGTAGGCAGAGAGGCAGGCAGAGAGAGAGAGGGGGAAGCAGGCTCCCGCCGAGCAGAGAGCCCGATGCAGGGCTCGATCCCAGGACCTTGAGATCATGACCCAAGCCGAAGGCAGAGGCTTTAACCCACTGAGCCACCCAGGTGCCCCCTGGGTGATTTAAATGATTTTTAAAGAGCGAGTACTTTCTCAAAGGACAAGCATTTGCTAATATTCAGGATATCCAAAAGGAAATGTTACAAATTCTGAATTAAAGTACCAAGATGTTTAAAGCAAAGATAACATCACTATATGTCAGTCATTTACCCTGGAAAGCAGGGTATCCCTGGTTAAGAATATTCCCTTTAGAGTTAAAACCCTGGGTTAAAGTCCTAGCTCCATTATTAACTGACTTTGGGGTTGTGGGGGGGAAATCCTCTCTTTGCCTGGGTTCTCATCTTTAAAATAACAGCTATAAAATTAATTAATTAAAATAACAGCTATCAAGGTAACATTGTAAACATTATGAGGTAATATATGTAAGGCATTTAAAGCAATGCTTGACACATGTTGCTATTTGAGTGTTGGTCATTATCTTAAAATTGCGTGTGTAAGTTTTGTTATCACAGCTTTTACTTTTTAACTTTTTACATTGATATAATTTAAGACTTAATAGAAGAGTTTCAAAAATGTACAATTACCATGTATCCTTCACCCAGTTTCCCTTATGTTAACATCTTACATAACCATAGACCATTTATGAAAAACTCAGAAATTAACCTGAGTGCATAACATTCACTAAAGTGCAGAATTTATTCAAGTTTCTCCAATTTTTTTCACTAACATGTTTTTCTTATTCAAGGACCCATTCCAGAACTCTGCACTTCATTTACTTGTCACGTCTCCTTAGTCTCCTCCAATCTGTGATAGTTCCTCAGTCTTGTCTTTATGGCCTTGAAACTTTTAAAGAGTAATGATCGGTTATTTCATATACAATCCCATAATCTGAGTCTATCTAATGTTTCCTTATTATTGGACTGAATTCTTATATTATTGGAAAAGATATCAGAAAGGTGATGTGCCCTTCTCAGTGTGTCACATTGGGGTACATCATAGTGATGTATATTACCTGTGAATTTAACCTTGATCATTTGGTTAATGTCTACCAGGTTAGTGTCTACCAGGACTCTTCACTGCAATGTTATTTTTTCCTTTTGTAATTATACATTTGGGGGGGAGGAGATACTTTGAGACTGCATATACCTAGCTTTTGTTTAAATTTTTACTCATTCATTTTGTCATCCATCCATCAGTAGATCTTGAGTAAAGACATTATTACTTTGGTGTTCTAATGGGGATGTCCTATTTCTCTCATTCCTTCTACATTTATTCACTGGAATTCTTCTTTAGGAAGAGCTACCACATCAGTTAACCCCATTTATCTATTGGTCCACTTATGTATTTGTGTTGGTATGGATTCATAGGTATTTACTTTAGTTTGGGAGTATAATCTAAAAATTTATTTATTTGCTCATTTATTTTATGTATTTAGTTATGCTATTCATTTTGTTCCTTAACTTGGTCCAACTGTGGCCTTTGGGAGCTCTTTTAGGTTAGTTACTAAGCCTTTTGGGCACCCCCCCCCTTTTTTTAGTACTTTTCTTATTTTCTGGCAACATGAGATGCCCTAGGCTTATCTTCTGTTTTCCCATCCCAGCTCTGGACTTGTATAATAGCTTTTATTTTTATTTTTAAAATTTATTTTGAGAGAGACTCAGAAGGGGCAGAGGCAGAGGGAGGGAGAGAGCATCTCAAGCAGACTCCACATCAACTGTGGAGCCCAGCTCAGGGCTTGATCTCACAATTTCGAGATCGTGACCCAAGCCAAAATCAAGAGTCAGATGCTTAACTGACTGAACCACACAGGTGCCCAGGAATTATATAATAGCTTTTAAATCACACTATTTTTAGCAATACTCCATATTTCTTTCACAATATAAACCAACAATATCCCTCTAAAAATCTCTAGTTATTGTTGAATTTAAGTCTCCTTGTTAATTATTTAATGTATGCAAACTCCTGAACATTATTTTAATTAATTAGGATTAATTAATGCTTGCTAATTTTTTAAAATAATATGAAACTCCCCAAATATTTTAAACTATGAGATATAAATATTTGAAGGTTGAGTTATGAGGAAGAAAGAGTATTTTGTAGAAGTGATTTAACCTGTTCTGATGCAATACGCTGTCAAAATTACCCACTTCTACAGCCATCATAACCTACTGTTCAAAAATTACACATCTTGTTTCCTCTAAGAACCCCTACCAGCTTGACATTTCTTAATATGTTCCTGCCTTCCAGGGGAATCAATTTGATTTTTCAGGTCTTTATCACTGTTACTATACTTAGAATGCGATCATATTCATCAATTGGTATCTTCGGTTTTAAAATTTTCAGATTTTTTTGGAGAGGCTTTTAAGGCATGTGGTAAGCTTTAAAAAGTCTTATCTACCATAGCTTGACATGCACAAGACTCTTTGTAACCATTGCCTAAGTTCTTACTGGGTAGTTAGAATTCATTTACAAACATATTGGAGGTTCTACTTGCTAATCGTATGGCAATAAAAATCTGTCATTAGACTGAAATTGAATTGAGATGCTGAACTCTCATTAGAACTTTACAGAGTCAGAAGTTTTCTTACACTTAGGGACTCTATCCTGTTTAATATCATAAAACCTATTGAAAGCATAACTATTAAAATATAGGCCATTACTAGGAATATATTTGGATTAGAGATCTAAAATTAAAATGCACTATCATTTAAAAAATAGTGATGCATTTTTTTGTTTAAAATTGTCTTGAATAAATAAAAGATTTTGCTACATTAATTTTCATTTGCTAGTACAATGTTTGGAATTTTTATTTTTATTATCATATTATCACCTTGTATTTGCATTGCATTTCACAACTTATGATAAAAGGCTTTTGCATGTATTATTATATCTGGTGCTTCAAACAAATCTTTTTAGAACACAAAACAAGTATTTTTATTATGTGCATTTTATAAATGAAAAGACTAAGTGTGAGAGAAATTCAGTGCACAGTTCAGAGTCAGGACTTGAATGTAGATCCTAAGAATTGAGACCCAGGCACAGATTCTGCCTAACAAGTGAGGTTTGGGTGGAAGTAAGAGGGAGCTGAAAGTCACTGTTGAATATACAACAAACAATTTCTATAGGCTCAAGAATTTCTCTGCTGCCTATCTTAGTCCCTTTGGGCTATAACAAAATAGTACAGACTGGGAGGCTTATAAAATGATAAATTTTTTTGCCACAGTTCTGGGGACTGGAAGTCCAAGCTCAGGATTGCTGCATGGTTGAGAGAGAGCCCTCTTTTAGGTTGCAGACTTCGTGTTGTTTTCTAACATGGTGAAAGGGGCTAAGGAGCCCTGAGGGATCTCTTTTATAAGAACACTAATCCCATTCATGAGAACTCTACCCTCATGATCTAATCACCTTCCAAAGTCCCCGTCTATTAATACCATCACCCTTGGCTGATTAGGCTTCCAACGTGTGATTCTGGGGTGGTGGGGGATGACAACACAAACATTCAGACCAGAGTACTGCCCCACCAAAGCACACATCCCAGTAGTTGCCAAACACAAAGCACATATCCGGGTAGTTGCCAAACACCTTCTGTATTACTCTTTGCAATGGTCATGTCCTGGATGTCAAAGTCTGAGAGGGCATGAGGAGGCACGTGAAAAATTTCTTGCTTTGCTCTAGAAGTAACCAAGAGGGCATGGTGTATACCCTCAATACTACTGTGTCTTTGACAACCAAAAGCCTAATGACTTGCTAAAGTGATTAGACAGGAGTAATGCACACACTCCCTAATTCTGAAGCCACTAATTTAAAAGGGCAACTTTCTTAGGAATCAGGTTTTTTCCATCTAAAATTATATTGCTCCCTCCTTTCCAACATGTTCCAGAAACATACCATTAATCACAAAGGGAAATGACCAAGAGAGATGGGACAAATCTGAAAATTCATTATTCAAAAAGCATATCCTATTAGGTAGTTTTCAATCCTTGCCTTTTTAAGAGTGACATCAGCATCATGACAGCTGAGTCACTCATTCCTCTTTATCTCTTTCTTTTAAGTTACAGCCCATAGGACATCCATAGCCCTGCAAAGGATCCTCTGCACAGAATCCCAGGACTCTTACATCCGTACATCTGAAAGTGGGTGGATTGGACCTAATGGTGGTAGTGTGACCGGGGAAGTCCAGGAGCAGTGGACACATCCTGAAACCCTGTCAACCTCAGCCACAGCTGGGACTATGACACTTGATGACCCTAGCAGAGCTGGCAGCCCCTGCGACACCCTACCTTCTCGCACAATGATGCCAGAGACCCCATAACCCTGGCAGTGCCCCCTCCCCTGCAAACCCTGGTGGTACAAGCAGCAAGAATAGTGCTAACTCCTCTGGCATGGGGGGTAGTGTGAAAGTGCAGGCTCCCAAACACAGCCACCAGGCAGATCCAGTTAGGAGAAACCAAAAACTTGTGCTATAGTGCCATCTGCTGGAAAATACAAGAAAGGCTTCTAATTGCCAACCTGTTGAACGACTAAAACCAAAGTAAGCAAAAACTTTACCCAAATAAGAAAGGTGTTTGCTACTCCAAATGCAGGGGCAGAGGCACATCTCACCAAACGTCATGAAAAATCATGGTGATACAGTATCACAAAAACAAAATGACAATTCTCCAGCAACTAAACTCAGTCATGGAAGATTGGAATCTAAGCGAGAAAATTCAATATCGCTGTTTTGAGGAAATTTGATGAGCTACAAGAAAACTCAGAAGGACAGTTCAATGAACTGAGGAATAAAACTAATGAGGAAGAGTACTTTACCAAAGATATTGAAATTGTAAAAAAGAACCAAACAAAAATTCTGAAACTGAAGAACTCAATAAATGAAATGAATAAATTAGAAAGCACTGGAAACAGAGCAGATCAGATGGAAGAAAGAATACCAGGTCTATTAGACAGGAATTTGGAAATGATTCAGGTGGAAGAGGAGAGAGAATTAAGATTTTTTAGAGGTGAAGAAACCCCAAAAGAGCTATCAGACTCCATTAGGAAAGCCAACATAAGAATTTAAAGGGTATACTGGAAGGAGGATAAAAGAAGGAGGGGGGAAGGAAGGGTTATTTAAAGAAATAGTAGTGGAGAACTTCTCAAACCTAGGGAAAGAACTAAATAAACATACAAGTCTCTGAAGCTAGCAGATCATGTTGCTATTGCAATGCAATAAGACCCTGTCCAAGACACATTATAATTAAGCTTTCAAAAGTCAATGATAAAGAAAGAATCTTAAAGGTGGCCAGGGTGGGGCGACGGTGGAAGCAGTAATCTACAATGGAATACCCATTAGACTATCAGCAGAGTTCTCAGTAAAAACTCTACAGGCCAGGAGTTTGGAATGATGTATTCAAAGTATTAAGAGATAAAACTTGCCAATAAAAAATACTTTATGCAGCAAAGTTATCCTTCAGAGATGAAGGCAAAATAAAGGCTTTACCAGAGAAACAAAAGCTGAGGGAGTTTACCATGAGGCCTGAGACATGCCTTACAAGAAATGCTGAAAGAAGCTCTTGTACCTGAAACTAACAAAATCAAAACTACTAAAACTTTTGAGGAAGGCATTAAATAGATAGAATCAGAAAACTATAACTGTATTTTAGAATAGGGTGCTAAATTTTGTAGCGTAAAGGTTAGTGGGAAAAAAAGGGTTAAAATAACTACAGCTAATGCAAGTTAGTAACAAGCTCATAACATAAAAAGGGATAACTTATGACAATAAAAATATAAAAGGGGAGGAGGAAAACAATGGAACCTGTATAGGCAAAGGAAGGTAAGTTGCTATTGGCAGAAAAAGGACTATTTTATCTATGATACCTATTATGCAGATCTCATCATGGTAACCGCAAAACAAAAATCTAGAGCAAAGACAGGAAACACAAAAATAAGAAAATTAAGCAAGTCCTCACACACAAAAAACCACCCCACTTTGTAAAATCTATGATTCCAAAGTCTGTAATCCAACAAGCAGGGTGTGTACTTGAGGGAAGAAAATACCATGTCTGAATCCAAGCAATAATATTTTTACTTATTTTTTTCATTTGGGTATAATTGACACACAATGTTTCACACATTAGTTTCAGGTGAACAACATAGTGATTCAACTTCTGTGTACATTATGCTATGTTCACCATGATTGAAGCTACCATCTGTCACCACATAACACTAATACAATGTTATTGACTATATTCCCTATGCTGTGTCTTTCATTCCCATGATTTACTCATTCCACAACTGGAAACCTCTATCTCCCATTCTTATCACCCATTTTTGGCCATCCTTCCACCCCCTTCCTTCTGGTAATCATCAGTTTGTTCTCTGTTTATAGGCCTGTTACACCTCTGTATTTATAAATACTGCTTTTTGTTTGCTTGTTTATTCACTTTTTTTTAATATTCTACAACTGAATGAAATAATATGGTATTTTTTTTCCCCAGTCTGACTTATTTCAGTTAGTACAACATCTAGGTCTATTCATGTTGTTACAAATGGCAAGATCTCATCTTTTTTTATGTCTGTGTAATATTCCTCTGTGTGTGTATGTATGTGTGTGTGTATACCACAATTTCCCTTATCCATTCATTTATCTAAGAACACTTAGGTTGCTTCCATGTCTTGGTTATTGTAAATCATGCTGCAATAAACATAGCAGTGTATATATATCTTTTTGATTAACTGTTTTGGTTTTCTTTGGGTAGCTGTTCAGTAATGGAATTACTGGGTCATATGGTATTTCTATTTTTAACTTTTGAGAAAAACGCCATACTATTTTCCACAGTGGTTACACCAGTTTACATTCCTGTTAAGTGCCTGGGAGTTCCTTTTCATCCACATTCTTACCAACATTTATTTTCTTGTCTTCCTTATTTTAGATGTTCTGACAGGTGTGAGGTGATAACTCATCGTGGTTTTGATTTGCGTTTCCCTAATGATGAATGATGCTGAGCATCTTTCCATTTTGCCCAGCCAGCATACCCCTGCACTGACATCTTGGCATACTCTGGCTTCTACTCAGGGGATTATAATTTTAAAAGATTGAACTTTTATAGATGACCACGCCATAGTAACTTGAATGGAAGACAACTTCAGAAACATCTGCAAAATTTATGAATATCTTTTACCAAGGAAAAAAATTCTACAATGAAACAAAATAAGAATTTTAAATTGTTTCTTATCCTTATTTCTTGTTCTTCTATGAGTACAGAGCAAAAAAAAAAATCTAGAATTAAAAATAGCTCCATCTTATAAATAGTTTATAGGCAAAACTTTGAGTAGTTAGAAGTGAATTTTCATTATATTGATAGAAAAAATGTTAAAGCATTCTTTAGATTAAAAGTACAATATATTAAGATTCATAACACATGCATTCCTACATTTACCAAGTTGTTACTGAGTTCATTTCTGTTTGAGACATTGTTGACCTGGGGTTTGGGGACACTTGGTGGTGGTATGGTGTGGGTGACATCATATTATCAGACTCTAAGAACTGGCTCACTTCTCCTTTCACTAACTTTTCCTAGATCCTCTCTGTCTCTCTGTGTAATAAAGAACAAAAGACAAAGCTGCAGCAGGGTGAAGGGAAGTTCCAGACGTTATTCAAATGAAAGCCCTTTGTGCAGAGATACAAACTACAGATATTTAAGTGAGATTATAAGCTTTAAAACTCACTTCGAAATTTAACATTTGGAGAAGCCAAATAGAAACAGAACACTAAAACCCTTGAAGCAAGCTTCAGGGCCTCTGTGGGAAGGAAAAACAGTCATTCTGATAGCCCTGAAGCCACTTGGGCTCACCCCAAACACTGAAGATTCCTTCCAGAAGGCCTCTGTTTAGCCTCAGGGAAGGAAGGAGCTTCAAGTGGGCAAGAGCACATCCACTCCCACACACACCCCAGGTGAGAGACTTTCCTACAGTCAAAGTAACAGAAAAGTAAATTCCCTAAAAACAAAACAAAACCAAAAAACCCCACAATAACAACTTTGTTTTGTTAAGACAACATTAGGCCAATCCAGGGGGCATTCAGGCATTTTCCCAGAGGCCCTGTCTGCCCGCAGAGATAAAGGGAAGATGGCAGAGGTAGTACAGAAGCCATTTGTAACTCCAGCTCTTTTACTTCCTCTTCGTTCAACTACACTGCCATATAAATCACATTCGCTCAAATCACCAGCGCAGGCCCACACTGGAGACACATTAGAGACCTTCCATTGCCCGCATGCTCAATTTAGAGCATTTTATTTAAACAGCTAGTCAGTCAGTCAGTCAAATCAAATTGTCCTCCTGCCTGTTTAGCGCGGATGAGGGGGATTGCCTTCGCTACCCCACCCCTTCTCAGTGCCTGAGAGGGAGGCAAGAGCGGATGCCCTTGCGCATGCAATTACCCTCTCCTGTCTCACTACCCAGCCACCCTTGCTGCTGCGAACCCCCCCCGCCCCCCCCCCCGCCCCGCCACCCCGTACCCCCTGGCGGCGCACCATCCAACCAGTCTTCATTTATTTCAATTACAGACCACAGGGGGCATGCAGTAACTTGTAACTTGTTTCTCATGAATTCTAGTTAACTGCCACAAGTGTTTGAAAATGAAAGTCCCTATAAATAATAGATATTTCATATGTCATTCGAATGTCACCAAAGTTTTAAAATATTTATATCCTAAACAGTGTCCTAAAAGTTCCTGGCTGAATCAAGACCATGACTGGGCATTTTACATATTACCTGAAGCAGACAGGCAGGCATGCACCTGTGGCCTTTGGACCATTCTTCTACAAGAGGAAGAGTGACAAAAGCAGTAACATACAGGCTTCACCCAGTCAGAAGCTTATCTGGACATGCTATCAAACCTGTGGTCCCAACGTGGCCCTATGATATCATTTCTGGGTTTCAGGTGTCACATATATGTTTAGCTGCCAGTAGGGCTCTACTACATTTTGGAGAACTGAAAACAGTGATCTATCTCTGATCTGCTTTTTAATTGAGATTGTGCTATGTCAATTCAAACAACATTTACTGAAATCCTCTTACGTGCCAGGTTTTTTGCTAAAGCCTAGGGAAACAAAGATCAAAAAGATCTTCCTGCCTCTGGTGGATCCTCAGTGTAAAATCCTCACTAAGTAAACGCGTAATTTCACATTCTTCTTTTTCACTGTGGGCTAATATAAGAAGCATGAAGACTGCTTCTGTCCCTTTTGAAAAATGATATATTTTCAACTATATTCCAGGTTGACCTGTTCTTAAATTCAGAACCAGGTAAATCTCTTATCCTGGATGCTCCTTTTTTTTAAACAGAGGGCAAAACCAAAACCATTTCCATTTTGCTAGAACTATCAGAAACTCTGAGGTAAATTAAGTAATAAATTTTGTTATCTAAAACCAGCTTATAAATCTTTGGAATTTTAGCTCTTTTTAATTTCTCAAACTGCCTCAAACTAAGCAAGTATTCACTCCTTCAACAAATAGTCACCAACTAGGTGAGATGTTTATATAATTTCTTTAAAAGCTCAAATTTAAAATGAGATAAAAATTAATGGCCAAGTATCAATATGCAACTTAGTAACAGGTCTGAAGAGACACGTGTATAATAATTTCTACAGTTATTTGACACAAAATAAGGATCTCTACTAAAACCTAGGAGGACTTGCTCTGAACAGACTTTCTGACAATCTAACATGCTTCACACACTGAAATGTATTTGTACTGGTCAGCATTTCCTCTCCTCCAGCCTCTAGGTCTATTGCTGAACATCACAGCTAGCAATGAAGTCAGCCGTGTCTAGAATAAAAGACTTTCTTTCAAATGTGTGCTCAATTTATCTGAATCAGATGCCTCTGGCTGCTGGAATTCTCGATACAGACTGAAATTGTAATTTGTTCTCTGTTGAGCATCTGATGCAAACAGCAACAAAAACACCAGTCAAAAAGACAATGAATTAGAGCTTTGTTTGCAATATATATGTTATAAATTATAATAGAAATTATATATAATATAATACATAGTGCATATATTTGATTTAAAATAGAAAATAAGGTGTCCTCTTAAATGTAGTTCTGGGTATGGATTTAAAGCAAACCTTCATTTTCCCTTATAACAAAAGATTATGGGTTTCTCGTGTCCAGGGAATAAAACCAAACAACATTTCCATAGGCCATTAGTTAGCATACATATGAAATCCTAAAAATGATTATATCACAAAGTTAAGGATAGCTTATCATTTTTATTAAATTATTGATTTTCTTTAGTAGCATTTTTATATGTAGAACTAGTTTTAAAGGCATATATTCATTTCTGTATTAAGAAAATAGCTCATTTTCATCTAATATGAGCAATTACTAATTGAAAGGAATTACTTTTATTTCTTTCCAAATCTGGTTGCAATTTCAGGAGCAGTGCACAATGCTGCCATTTAAACTAGAAAGATCATATTTAATGCTATTCACCATTTATCTTCACTTAAAAACAACAATAATGGTGTGGCCAAGTGATATCTTAGATAGTTGGAATTAACTTTTCTGATCTATTTCTGTGTAGAGTGACAACTTTTGCCTTTCAGTTCAACTGAGGGTATTTCCAAGGTTTTTCTTTTATTTCTCTCTTTATGCTCTCTCTCTCTCTCTCTCTCTTACTCCCACTTCTTCTCTCCCCCTCTCTCTTCATACTTTCCAAACATCTCACACAAATACTATGAGTTTAAGTCCAGCTAGGAACTAGGCTACCTCAAAATATGATCAGTGGAACTGCCTGACTTAGGTCACCTGAGCTGCTTGTTAAAATGGAAAATTTGGGTCCCAACAGAACTATTGCATCAGTTTTTTGGGGGTAGGACTCCAGTAAGTTCACATTTTCACCAATGTTTGATATGTCAGGTAAAGTTTGACAGCCACAGCTCTAGACTTTCTTTATGTAAAGCTTCTAAGTAGTCAGACCTGGCCTTATACATGGTTGAATCTCTCCTTTCACCATAACTGGCATCATTTTACTCTCATTCAAAGATGTGGAAACCACAACTACAAGGGACACAAGGACCAAACCTACTGTTACTCTCTAATAAATAAATTGTAATTGGTGTAACTTTACTCTGTGATTTACTGTACTCTAATGACTTGAAAACAACAATCTGAGTAAACTCAATGATGTCATATATACCAGAATCTCTGGTAGCTAAAACAGCGTTTTTTAGCCTCTAAATCATGTTGATATAGATAGAGTCGTTGATTGAACACATATACACAAATAATTAAAATATTACTGACTTCAGTATCTTCCCTTAACCTCCTGGTTACCCAGCTCCCATAGTTCTCCAGTCACCTTTTCCATTGCCCAGACGCAACCACTTCACTTACTTCTCCCCACCTTCAATCATCAGACCAACAGAGTTCTATAAACGATGAAAAGTTCAGGACCCTCCAACTGTTGCACTTTTGCTAACCATTTACCAATTATTGCTGTGAAAGAAACCACAGGTATGAATTGGATGGTATTTACAAATGCAATTGGGAAATATTAGAAAGTTACATTTTCAAAATGCACATGAGAAAGAGAAGATATGTACTAAAACTAGACTATTTTTTTAATAATGTATTTATTCACTCTAAAGAAAGAGAGAAAGGGGTGGGGGAGAGAGGGAAAGAGCACATGCATGCAGGGGGAAGGGCAGAGGAAAAGAACCTCCAAGCAGACTCCCTGCCAAGCACAGAGACTGATCTGATCCTGGGCTTTCTTGATCCCAGGACCATGAGATCATGACCTGATAAAAATCAATTACCTAGGAATAAAGATAAACAAAAGTTAGAGACATCTTAGAAGTGACACATATTAACAGGGTCAGTAATCTTGTGTGAAGAATTTTTAGATTAGCAAATAGAGAAAAATGTACTTATTTTCATCTAATACAGCCTGTTTACTAGATGTATCCACTCAAGCTCTCAGCCATGAATGCTTCTACTTTCTGGTTAAATACAGGGAATACATTTGTTGCTAGGTTGAAACTAAATTTAGAAGAGACACATGACTGACTGCTGTTCAGGAATCTGATGACATCTCCATAGATTTTGGTCAGGAGAGGGTTACATTTTAAATTTTACTTGACACTTTCTATATACATCAGTTTTAAGAGAGCTTAAACGATCACATGTAAAGTGCTGCTCAGATCTTCCTAGTAGTGCAGACAGACTGTACTGTCAGAAGATGCTACTGTGCCTAGACTATCTATAAACATTCAAGAATTACAGCCTGAAATTTAGAATTACAAATGGTGTAATTTTCTAAGCTTTAGCTCTTCTCCATTTTTACCTCTCTTTCCCCATAAAGTTTTAAAAATGTTCCACATCTTTCTGGGATAAGCTAAACCCTATGGTGTCTAAGGACAGGAGGATGGCTATCTCTAGATGGGTGCTATGTAACGAACACAGCCACTACATAAGTCTCTACTGCCAACCTAGTAGATATTCTTAAACCAGAAAACATGGCTTTATTGAAAAATGGGTCTCTTCACTGTTACCGCAGGTGTTATATCCTCTGTGAGATTCTTTTTCACCTACAACCAACAAGTCAATTGGGTATTGCTGAGGTTCCAAATTTGATACTGACTAAAACTCAGTTAAGAATATACAATCAGGGTTGCCTGGGTGGCTCAGTTGGTTAAGCGGCTGCCATCGGCTCAGGTCATGATCCCAGCGTCTTGGGATCGAGTCCCATATCGGGCTCCTTGCTCGCCAGGGAGCCTGCTTATCCCTCTGCCTGACACTCTGTCTGCCTGTGCTCGCTCGCACACGCGCTCTCTCTCTCTCTCTGACAAATAAATAAAATCTTTAAAAAAAAAAGAATATAAAATCAACTCTATGTAAAACAATGGCCAAAAATTCAATTTCTAATATAGTTTTACTCATAAAAGGTGATAGTAAATATATGACCAATTCCTCAACAAAACATTATTATGTTCTCTCTCTTTCCCTCTCTTATTACTCATTCAATCATTCATATACTAAGCAACATACATTAGCTTATATCAGTTACATAATGTAGAAAAATAATCACTATTTATCTAATTACTGTCATTACTGTTTTCAATTGTGTGCCCAACATCAGAAATTGGGGCACATGGCTGGCTCAGTCAGTAGAGCATGCAACTCTTGGTCTCAGGGTCATGAGTTCAAGCCCCATGTTGGGCATGGAGCCTACTTAAAAAGAAGGAGAAGAAGAAGGAGAAGAAGGAGAAGAAGGAGGAGAAGAAGAAGAAGGAGAAGGAGAAGGAGAAGGAGAAGAAGAAGAAGAAGAAGAAGAAGAAGAAGGAGAAAAAGAAGAAGGAGGAGGAGGAGGAGGAGAAGGAGGAGAAGGAGGAGGAGAAGGAGGAGGAGGGGGAGGAGGAGGGGGAGGGGGAGGGGGAGGAGGAGAAGGAGAAGGAGAATAAGAGGAAGAATGAAAAAAAGAGGAAGAAGGAGGAGAGGAAGAAGGGGGAGGAGGAGGGGGAGGCAGAGGGGAAGAAGAAGAAGAGAAAGAAAAATGAAAAAGAAAAAAGAAATTGTCAAAGTAATGAGCTGCCTATTTACTTGCAGAACATTCCATAAAGATATTCTTGCAATCATCCTCCTCTGAAACTACAAAATTACCCTGAGGAAGAAAAAGATGTCAGGTCTAACAGCATTAGGCATTCAGGTTTAGCAATAATAGTAAATATATAAAGCACTTAAAATGGTTCTTGGCAGGGCACCTGGGTGGCTCAGTTTGTTAAGCATCTGCCTTTGGCTCAGGTCATGATCCCAGGGGTCAAGTCCTGCATCAGGCTCCCTGTTCAGCAGGGAGTTTACTTCTCTCTCTGCCCCTCCCCCCTGCTTGTGCTCTTTCTTTCTCTCTCTCTCACTATTTTAAATAAATAAATAAAATCTTTAAAAAAATAAATTAAAAAACAGGGGTTTGCCTGTTTGAAAAAAAATGGTTCTGGCACATAATATGTCCAATAAATGTTGGCTATTCTGATGTATGCATAAGAACCAAGCAAGTGGTTAAGGTTGGGGCATTTTGGAGGTAAGGAAGTAACTCTCCTGAGGACCCTGAAACAATAATACATACCTGATCACATAGTACACCTGGATTTTAGGACCTTGGGGGATTAAAGGGTGGAAGGTAAGTTCAAAATTGAGGAGACTTTTTTTAAAAACTAGAATATATTAAGTGACATTTTTATTTTAAATAAATAATAAAATAAATAAATATAACCTTAATTGTGTTCATTCTTCACTTTTATTCCTCATATTTATTATATTCCTCATATTTATTATAGGGAATAAAAGTGAAGAATTAGTGCAATTGAGGTAATATTTATTTATTTTATTATTTACTTAAAATAAACTTAAAGAGGGATCCTGGGTGTCTCAGATGGGTAAGTGTCTGCCTTTGGCTCAGGTCATGATCTCCAGGTCCTGGGATAGAGCCCCATGTTAGGCTCCCAGCTCAGCAGGGAGTCTGCTTTCTTCCTCTACCTCTGCCTCTCCCCCGGTTGTGATCTCTCTCTCTCTCTCTCTCAAATGAATAAATAAAATCTTAAAAAAGTAAAATAAAGATGTCACTAAAATGGAGTAGCACTTTATTCTGACAAATACCATACTAAACTCACAATCCTACTCTGGAATTAGTTCCAGCTAATTATACCATTAAATTGACAGTCCTAATCAGAAATAATTTAAACAAAGTTTCATTAGTTAAACATCATCTATATATGTTTTCTGTTATACTTGCAACAGAAGCTGATAGGAAGATATCAAATCATATCAAGCCATGTAATCTTTTTTCTCCCAAAAGACAATTCAGACTGCCTGACTCTCCTTTTTCTCATCTCTCTCCTCCTCACACTCTCAAGTTCCTTTACAAATAACTCATCAGCAGTGGAACTGTTTACTTGAATTGCCCCTTTATGGGTTAAAGAGCTGTTATGTGCCACTGTTAAAAACATGGAGATGATTCCAGCCCTCGGCGCTAACTAGATATATTGAATTACACCTGCATTTCAGTTTTAGTTGTTTACATAAACAAAGCCTAAGTATACTCAAATTTTTCATGGCATGATTACAAAAATAATGGCAAAATAATTATATATTTAAGAAAGCAGAAAAAATATTTTATTTTTGCACACTTGCCTATCCAAAACATTCATATTCCCTCATTCTCATTAAAAATAAAATATTTTTTATTATTTTTTTCAAGATGCCAAGTAGTCTGAAAATTCAGAAGTTAAATGATTCCTATAATGGTTTCCCCTTCATGTGACAGTTTTGGTAAAACTGCCTTATGATAAATAAAGATCTTGCTTAAGGGAAAGAAATTTGTCATCCATGATGTAAATAGATTAAAGACAATGGAAGATCACATTCTAATTAAAAAAGTGACAGTAAATGATAATCTACTAAGCAAATTGCCAATATTTGCATCTATTAGCTGTCACATCCATGAACTAGGACAAATTTATAATATGTTACTTATACCTCATTTCTAAAATGGAGACAAGAGGTTATTTTTCCTGTCATATTTAATGCTCATGAAACTAAGGAGTATAATACCGTATTTCATGAACATGATACTAAATTTTTGCATTTAAACAAGCCATTCAGTGGTTTATTATTGGATTGACATCTTTATTTATACCAAAGCAAATGGTTAAATTTTCCCTTTCTAATCATAATTTTTCCATTTGAGACAGATCATTACTCTTCCAATTTTCCTCTCACCACCGTCATCCAAATATCAGAAGCAGCTATGTCAGGTTTTACTCTGGGTTTGAAGGGAGAATTATCTACGTGTGTTGAATTAGACTGATCACTTTCCCTTCATTAATGTAAGAAAGATGAAGGCTCAGTGATAGCTGATGGCGTTCTCTTCTGCCCAAAGACTTCCAGACCTCGCCTTCTAGGTTTTAGTAACATGGTCACTACCATTCTGTGAAGTGCCAGTCTTCCAGTAATACAACTGATTTGCTTAAAGCTAAGTCAGAACAGGGAAGTCTCTTTAGCATCTTGGATTTTACTTTTGCTTTCAGCTTGAGTCTAAACACTGAAGGGGAAATGGAAACTCATCTGAAGCCATAGCCATCAAATTAGCCCCTGTGCATATTTTTCCCTTTCCTCACTCTGGTCATGACTGAGGCTTATTGTCTATTAAAGATATTCAGAATGACTTCATTGACACAAGTTCTAGCACATTCACAATGAAATTAATTGAGGAAATAAATGCCATTATAGACTCTTGTACTCAACAGGATTTTATTATAGATAGGGCTTAGAAAAAAGAAGCATTACTCTGCTTATTAGAATTCTGAAACCTAAAAGTAAGCAAAGATTTGCCGTTGCTTTGCTGATATGAAAGATGATAATGAAGAACCTTTAGGAAATGTATTATCCATTTTGGAGAAGTCCGGATTAAATATGAACCACAAAGAAAGACAGGTATATGCCATTGAGAAAACTATAAAGGCACAAATGAGAACGTTTGGTTTTTAATCTTGAGCTGAAACAATCTGGCGTTAACTTTTTAAAAAAGCTTTTTAATTTAAAAAAAATGGAATATGTGTACAAATAGATAAGTTAAAATCTACAGACAGAAAAATAGTAGAAAAGATAATATTATTCATCAAGCTTCACTCACTTGGCTATCTGATTTTTAATTTTAATTACTAAAAGCTATTAATTCTTATTGGGCTCATACAGACTAACAAAACGAGCTTTCATCTATTGCATACCTACCATATGTCACATATTATATTAAGCACACTGTTTACGTTTATTAATTCATTCCAGAAATACTGAAAGGTTTATATTATGGGTTTGGGGACTAACTTGGGCTAGTGGTTATGGGTTTAAGGACTAACTTGGGCAGGGGTTAGAGCAGTGAGCAAGGCACAGAGAACTTCTGTACCCACAGACCTGAGAACTTAAACACTGGAAGCCCAGAGTAATTAGGTTATGTTGGATGTCCTATCAACAGAATTATCTAGGATTTCAATTATTTTTACTATTAAAATTCTATTATATAATCAATGCATTGTAGTAGTAAAAAATTTATATAAACAATACTATGGAATACAAAATAAAACTCTACACAAAGAGTCACTGTTACTAGTTCAATGTATTCCTTTCTGGATATTTTCCATGCATTTATTAATACAAACATATACATCTTTACCATTTTTAAATGCTCAGAATACATAATACATACAATGATATGTATTATGTGTTTATTTTACTTATAAATACATTGTACTTCTCTTTCCTTATCAATACACACAGATGTAGCTAATTATTTATCTGTGTTTCCTTTATTGAATATAGAATATTAAATAAATTATTATAAGTCATGTCTATGATTAAATATTTTCAACCACATAGAAGGGTATAAAATTAAAGTTCAGTAACACACACACACACACATACACACACAACACACTCCAGTCTCTCATCTCCACTATCCTAAAGTTTATATTTTCAATTGTTCTGTTGGCAATCATTTTAATTATTATTACTATTTGTTAAATACTATAATTATTATAGTTGTATAGTTAAATTATTATAGTTGTATATATACAACCTACACATACATATATGCCAATCACTTGACTTAGCAACTCCTAACAATATCTATTAACTTATCAGTATGAAAAATAAGGAATTTAGTAGGAGACTAAACACTATCTCTCCTCTCCTCTGCATCTCTCAACTCTAGATCTGCTATTCGTTTTATCATAATATATATTTTTTAATCTGTAGGGGTTGCCATAAGGACTTTAAGATTTTTGTACTTTCACTAATTTTTCTTTATTTACCTAAATAACTTATCTATTGACTTTATATTATGAAAGACAAGAGGAAATACTTTTCTTTCAAACTCTCATTCATTTTTTATCATTCAATTTATGTTACTTTATAATTATTTTATATTGTTAAGGTTAAAGTGCGTATTTTAAATTTTGAGATATAATGTTTTCAGTTAGCTCTTACAATAGACTATTTAACAAAACTAAAAACAGATCAATGGCATTAATGTATTAATCATATACTATGATTGAACTATAGAGAAGGAAATATAAATCCACATTATCAAAACTTTGCCCACTCTAATTACTCTTTGGCTGTCCATTTATGTTCATTTTGACTTGTGTAGGTAACTAACATGGATTTCTTTGACAGTCTTAAAAGCTTCTATCCCACAAGCCTGTCCCTTGAATGTACCCTCCTACTTAGGAATGTGTACATTTAAGTCATGTCAATGGGCAAGTCCTCCTTAATATTTTAATACAGAGCAGAACAGGCAGGCAGACATTAAGGAAGATCCTTCTTTAAGAACAAGGTTATAATTAATTAAAATTATTTATACTTCATCTCCCTAGAGAGCAGATCTTTTTATAACAGAATAGAAGGTTGAGTGCAAATATCCCTGCCTTTTGGAATTTTTTTTTTAAGATTTTATTTATTTATTTGACAGAGATTACAAGTAGGCAAGAGAGGCAGGCAGGGAGAGAGAGGCGGAAGCAGGCTCTCCGCGAAGCAGAGAGCCCGATGCGGGGCTCGATCCCAGGACCCCGGGATCATGACCTGAGCCGAAAGCAGAGGCTTTAACCCACTGAACCACCCAGGCGCCCCGCCTTTTGGAATTTTTAATAAATCAACCTGATCACATTGCTGGCAAAGGCAGTTTCTTTGCCCTTTTAAATGCATTTTTACTAATGTAGTAATGACACTCACTTTCCCTCCTGCTATTATATTTGTATCTATACCTTGATTCGTTAATTTTAGAAAATATTTTTTGATTTGAGAGTGAAGTAATCTTTGTATAACTACAATGGGCCACTAAAAGAAATTTGAACAAATGCAAAATAATTGATAGCCTGCAAACTGCAATTAGAAAAACTAATCAAATAGGAAATTTAAAAGTAATCAAATATTCTCAGAATTTTAGATACTAAAAAAACACATCTAAATAGTGCATAGATCAAAGCAGATATCATAATGAATATTTCTAAATATCTAGAACTTAATAATGAATATTACCTATAAAAATATTTGGGATACACCTAAAGGTTAATGTTACATAATAAATAAAATATTTAGTAATGGTAAATACCTAATAAGAGAGAGAAACTAAAACTAATAAATAAACGTTCTAATAAAAATTATAAAATACAACAAAATAAACCCCAAACAATACAAAGAAACAAAAAGCAAACATAAAATATAACTAATGATAAGGAAAACAAAGAATCAAAATGGTGAGAATTTATTACACCAAAAGTTGACTCTTTGAAAGATTTATATTTAAATTAAATTTTTTTTAAAAATTAAAAATTTTTTAAAAATTTTAATTTAAAAAATTAAATTTTTTAAATTAAATTAAATTTAAATTTCTAGTAGAATTGATTAGGAAAATAAAGAAGAAGCACAAATTTTTAAAGATTAGCAATAAAAAGGGGTAAAAGTAACTATTGGTAGAATTGAGATTTGGAAATATCATGAGAAAACCATGAACAACTAAATCTAAAATTTTGAATAAAATGAAAGCGTATTTGTTCCATATGACATCTCGAGCAAACTTTCACATATGTAAACTAGGAAACCAGATCTGTACATTATCTGGTTCAACTCTCTAAATATACAGATGAAAAAAACAAAGACTAGAGAAGAAAATTTAAGTTTTAAAAAAATTAGCTTTTTTTTTTTTTTTTTTTTTGAGACCAAGAGTACAAGTGGGATGGAGAGGGAGGAGTTGAGGGAGAGCAAGAAGCAGACTCCCTGCTGAGCAGGACCCAGGATCATAACCTGAGCCTAAGGCAGATGCTTAACCAACTGAGCCACCGGTAACCCTAAGAAATTTCCATTTTTCAGTGGGGATAAAGCTGTTTTAATTAACTGATTTTATTTACTGTTTCAGTGGATTAAAACATATTATCAAGTGTCTCTTTTATTGTTACCTCCCTAGTTTACACCACATGACAGTATAGTTCCCTAAAGAGTAAAATAAGAGCCTTTCACAATGACTCCTACCTGCAAGGAAGTCTGGAATACACGATTTCTACATGCAATGAGGTCTGGACCAATGGATATCAGTACAAAGAAATTGACTAACAAATAAAATCAATACAACTTTGCTAGGTCACAGTTACACATGCTTGGGAGACTAAAAAAATAAAGGAGGCCCAAAAGCAAACTTCTTAGAACACAAACAGGAAGACAGTGACTTTATTAGGGTAGACCTAGATTGTAAACTCTTTGGAGCTTGACATAGTTTTCACAGTGTTAGTTATTCAGAAGATGCCTAGAATATCTCATTATTTTACAGTCAAATTAGACAAAATATCAAATTTCTTGAATTGAGAAGATTTCCTTTCCTTTTTTTTTATTCTTTCCCTGGAAGTATTTCAGACTTCATTGCTGTGCAAAGCAGGGCAACAGCAACAACAAAAGAAAATTAAACCACACTGAACTAGAATATCAAATATATGTATTTTTAATAAGGAGAAAAACAGCCTTAACAAATACTATGATGTTCTCCAATCCAGAACTGTAGAAGGCTTTGCTGTAGACGAAAGCGGTACAGACATTTTCAAACTAAGACATGATCCACGATTTCAATTAAACACTGACATTACCAGTGTGGTTTCTGTGGTTGTGAAGACATGAATAAATGATTCGAAGATCATTTTTAGACCTAGAATAAGTATTTTGCAGGGATGCTCTAGTAATGAAAAACCCAGAGCTACCTGTATGAACTATACATGCAATTTGGTCCTAATGATGAATAAAGAGTCTCATATAAAAATTTCATTTGGGCTCAGTACTTAAAGGTTTGAAACTGGCATTCCAAATGAATGAAATCAAATAATGTATGAGTAAGGAATTATCATGGGAACCATCTATGCCAACTCCTTTTGATATTAAAGTTATGTTTTTACAATGGGATAACCAGATTTAGAAATCATGACCCATTTTAATCAACCACTCTGATAAATAAGAGAGTTCAGAAATTGGAAACCTATTCAAATGGAAGTGCTCCCTGAAATAAATCAAATCATAGCATTTTACCAAGGCCCTACAAAGGCTTGATTACTAGATTATAATTTTAAAACAGAAGGTAACTGTTTTTCCAGACCTTGAAGAAGGTATCTGAAATTAAACATTCCAGAACCAGGAAATGACAAATCATTCTATCCTTCTGTTTTGTCTGGCTTATGGATATAGGGAAAATATATGACTCCGGACAAAGCAGAGAAATCTGACAGAGCTCATTTTTCTTCACTCATGCATCTTTTAAAATCCAGCACAATATTGTCCTCTGGGAATTCAAAATGGAAGAGAAGAGACTGAAAATCTCTTTCCAGTCTCACTGTGCATGTGGAGATAACAAAGAAGTAATTGCAAAATGAGGTCATTGAAATAGCAAGATGTAAAAAAAAAATACATTTTTTTTCACAGACATGTTGTTTTTGCATGAAGATAATACTGAGCTTTAAATGGATTTTTTTCATATTCTTTCTATTATTAGCTCTAGGTCATTGTTGATTCAATTTTTTTAAGATGTGCTTGGGATAGGGAATAAAGGGATCTTGAAGTTCTTTGACATAAAATAAAAAAAATAGTTAACGTCCTGAAGTTACGTGGTATAGACCAATAAAAAGAATCCATTTTGTAGGTCCAGTCTCTAAGTATTTTATCTCTTTTCTCCTTCCAAGGTGGCAATACAATTTCCTGTATTTTTGTTGTTGTTGTTGTTGTTGTTGTTGCTCTTATGGGTCACTTTTCAAAGCTTGTTAAATATTGTTATTGTCAGTTCCAAAAGTATTTATTTTGTATCCACTCTATAGAATGGGAAAGTGCGGAAGCTAGAAAATCAGTCAGGGCAGTCAAGAAAATTGGACGTTGACTTAGGTTTTGAAAAATAAATGATAAAATCTCAAAAACAGACACAGGAGGGAATTTTAGGTTGAGAAGACTTTGTATAAATCATGAAACTAGGTGATGTTCAGGCATCAATTCCTCTCATCTTTTAGGATATTGGTCACAAATAGTGTAGGAGTGCCCAGATCCCAGGCATCAGCAGTCAGTGGGTTCAAATTTGACCAACAATAAAATTCTTGCCCAAATTATCATGGTTCTCAGTTTCCATTTGCTTGACTTAAGGACCCCCACCGAAGGCCAACTTCAAAGACCTTGGTAGTTATTTTTACACATTTCTGGAACATTTGCCAATAATTCCAACATGAAATCCTCTTGTGCTCAAGAGGGAGTCCTAAATAAGAACATAAGCTGTGTGACGAATCTTGTTTCTTCTTTTCCTTCTCCTTCTTCTTCAACTAATGCCCTTGGAAATGCCGTAAGAACCTTTTCTAGACTCCCAACTCCCCCGTGTTCGGGGACCCAAGGCCCTGTTAGGTTCTGTGTGGAAGAATGGTGACTCCACCCCCTGCAGTCTGTACTTCCCTGTGAACATGGGCCCTGAAGTTCATCTTACACTGAGTCTCACAAAACCTATCATGAAATTTTATCTGTCTGCCTTTCAGGTGATATTTGGATTTCGTGCCATTTGCTTCACACTCTGGTCTTCGATCACTCCCTTGACCTCCATGTAGGAAACAACTCTCATTTCATTCAGACTCTCCTTGGAACAGGCACCATGCGTATGGATTTATGCAAATAAACTCCAGGAAGGATCATCAGCCTCCTAGTTTTTGCAGAACTGGTTCTGAATCCCAGCTTGAACCAAGCTGTCACACCTGCAATATATAATATCACTTCTGCTTTTGCTGGACAATAGTTCCTGACTACAAAGGGAGTTCTTGCCGGCAAACAGTTACTAAATATCATTTGTGATCTATATATGGTCAGATAGGTTTTACCTGAGATCAGCCTTATATTCCCATCTCGACTATATAACTTACATAAAGTTTTGAAACCTTTTGAAAGTGTGATTATGCTCAACTGCAAAATAGGAATAGCTTCACCTATACCCCAGGTAGTTTCAAGGATTAAATGAGGTGACCTGGGCAAAGTGCAGGATACAGTACATAATATGTAGTAAAAGAGCTACAAAATGCTACAAATTCCTTATTAGTAATGTCACTATAACCATTGCTGCAACAGCCTGAACATGTTGCAGCAACATTCCCTAGAGACAAAGTCTCCGTAACATTCAGAAAGCAGCTCCTGTTTTCAATTCATACGAAAGCAAGAGGCTATACACTTGACAAAGTACCCCAAGAGAAATGCCTCAAGATCACCATACTGGACACAACTAAGTAACAGACAGAAATAACATCTTGACTTTTTTCTCTCAGTGGATAAATAAGACCTAGTAAAGAAGATTCAGGGAGAGGAAGGATTCTCAACAGTACCATTCTATTATTTTTAGTAATGTGATGGGGGAACCTAGGGTTAAGTGGTTTCTTAAATGATAGTGATGTGGCACTGTATGGTCCCAATCTACAGCCTGGCCACTGTTAATGACACAGATTAGAAAAGATCTGGCATATTTATTTATAGAGTTGAATTAAGATGTTCCCTTGCCTCTACTGCAGGCGACTGGCAATACTCAGAATTACTTAGAATTTCATGTTAAAAATATAGTATTGCTTGACATTCAAATTATATATGTTGAATAACAGAAGTGTATTAAAAGTGCTAGTGTTGGCAATTCTTTAAACAACCGTGGTCATCCTTTACTTTGCTTATGACATGTCTCTTGGTTTGTGACTCTTAGGAAAGATTCCAAAATGTCGCATGTCTTGGAAGACTACAAGAATACATTATGTTGCCATAGAGGCATCTAAAATTAATGTTTCAAATATGTAGGGCTTAGTGCATAAAACTCCTTTGCCAAGTACATATTCTCAATTTAAAAAAATCAAGAATATTTTGTTATTAGTTGGTTTCTGCTTAATTTACCAAAATGAACATTTATAAGACAATAGACTACAGTTATTTGTAAAAATTTAAAATATTTTCATGAGTATTTTAACATATTTTTATATTATTTGGACCTACATACATGAATGACAATATGTAAACATCCTAAGAAAAGTAACTTGAGCACAGAAAATGTTTTCACATTAGCTGTATTGTAATTTTCCTTCAGAAGGGTTAGCTTTGGTCAGTAACTTGGCATCATGTGCAGATAAGACCAAATTTTCAAATGGAAGTTTTTAATATCACCACATCAACCATTAATAATAATGGTTAAAAATTCACCCACATTTTGACAAATACTGTTTGTTAAACCATTTAAAGTGACAACTTGTTATTCCTTCCTTCAAATAGTGAAAAATGTGATATATTTTATTAATACATAACAGGAAAATAGTGATATACTTTGTTCTACCAAAAATAATTCTTCATGATTTTGAATAAAATATTTAGTCTCTCTTGTTCTGATTTTCGATCCTGTACTTAGGGTGTATATATATTTAAAAATAGCCCGTGGGGATCTGAGGGTTATTTTGTCTTCGCCATTGTTGTTCTTGTTGACTTTTATAGCCACTGGATATAACTAAGAAGGTATCTTAATCTTGCTGAGCCTCATCTTGACAAAATTGTAATAATGTCTTTGTCTGTGTCTCTCCCTATTTTTGAGCCCCGGGTCAGGTATCAGTTTCTCCATGTCTTTTCCCCAGTGAATATAATATCTCTTCACAGGTACTCTACCCCTAAACTTCCAGATTTCAATAATTTTGAATTTACTGTGCAAATTCTTCTTTAGCTGTCACTGAGATAATAAAATAATGAATGTAGACATTGATTTAAAAAAAGTTAAGTGAAGTATTCATTATCTTATAGGTAAGAGAAGTTAGCTCTGGTTATGATATGAGTGACTATTACACAGGGAAAGTTAGAACAGATTCATACTCACATAACCCACCCTTCCTTCTTTAACAATTTTCGTTGCTTCATAGGAAATGATCTTCCTGGGAAAAGCCAAAAAATAAAGCTTACAGTTGGCATTCTTGCACTGTTTTGCTTTTTATATATCGAAATGGAAGAGTAGTTATAGGACATTTAATTTATGTAGCAAATATAATTTGATTACTTTAATTAAAAGGAGTTCCTAAGTAGCTATTGTTTTTAAAAGCTATACTGATGTATTTTGCAAAAGAAAATGGGTATTTTTGTAATGGGTGGAGAGGTTTATTTTTAACATATTAAATGTACACTTTATTTTTTTTTAAAGATTTTATTTATTTATTTGACAGAGAGAGATCACAAGTAGGCAGAGAGGCAGGCAGAGAGAGAGGGGGAAGCAGGCTCCCTGCTGAGCAGAGAGCCTGATGCAGGGCTCGATCCCAGGACCCTGGGACCATGACCTGAGCCAAAGGCAGAGGCTTTAACCCACTGAGCCACCCAGGCGCCCCAGCACTTTATTTTTTTTTAAAGATCTTATTTATTTATTTGATAGAGAGAGATCACAAGTTAGGCAGAGAGGCAGGCAGAGAGAGTGAAAGGGAAAAAGGCTCCCTGCGGAGCAGAGAGCCCAATGCAGGACTCGATTCCAGGACCCTGAGATCATGACCTGAGCCGAAGGCAGCGGCCTAACCCACTGAGCCACCCAGGCGCCCAGGCGCCCTTAAATGTACACTTTAAAAGACTTAACAGCACGTGGTGTGATGAGCACTGGGTAATCATGTGATGAACACTGATGAACTACTGAACACTATATATGAAACTAATGATGTACTATATGTTGATTAATTGAATTTAAACAAAAAAAATTAAAAACCCAAGAAAATTCTGAAGTATAAAAGTGATGAAATGAGAATTTAGATATTTGAATGGTAAAGTTTACCTCCTTTTTTTTTTTTTTTTACATTTCTTAAGTATTTGATCAGGGTGTTTATAATTAACATTTACAAAGAGATAGTGTTTTACATATTGAGTAAAAATATTTGGAGTGTGACGATATATTACATTATGTAATATATTAATTATATATTATTACATATTAGTTATATAAAACAAGATACATCACCATCAAAAGCACACACATTTTGGGGTGCCTAGGTGGCTCAGTCAGTTAAGCATCAAACTATTGATTTCGGCTCAGGTCTTGATCTCAGAGTTTTGAGACTGAGCCCTTCATGGGGCCCCCTGCTCAGCAGGGAGTCTGTTTCTCTCTCTCCCATTCTCTCTCCCTCCGCCCCACCCCCCACTCATGTGCACGTGTGCACTCTCTCTCTCTCAAATAAATAAATAAATACATATTTATAAATATTTTTCAAAAAATACACCTTTTGATAACTACTTGTAAAATTATTATTTCAGTAATTTTAACTAAAATTAAAACAAAGGATACCATTTTTATTGCTGACCCTGAGTTCCTATCACATTATAAGATTGATTATTTTTATATTTAAAATCATGATATTTTTAAAGGCATTAAAAATTTGCAGAAACCATGAAGGTTTATAGTCTCTTTTTAAGTAAGCAAGTTTTTAAGATTATATTAGTTTGTCAAAAGACGTATTAGTACAATGTCAAAGACAGTAAAAATGCACTTACTAAATACATACAAGAAGTGTGTCAGTCTAATTCCATCCATTTATGCAATTCAGCTACCATCATGCTAAACCACGATTTCCCTCATCTTAGACTTTTGGACACTCTATTGTGTATTTGTTATACTTATTTTTATATTGGATCTAATGCCAGATCTATTACTTTAAATACAAAAGTACAACCTCCGAAAAGGCAACTAGCTTTGGAAGAGGAAGTTATTAAGGCTATTATTTAAAAATGTAGTTGGTTAAGCAGCTGCCTTCGGCTCAGGTCATGATTCCAGTGTTGGGCTCCTTGCTCGGCGGGGAGCCTGCTTCTCCCTCTGCCTCTGCCTGAGACTCTGTCTGCCTGTGCTCGCTTGCTCTCTCTCCCTCTCTCTCTGACAAATAAATAAATAAAATCTTTAAAAAAAATGTAGTTACCACTGTACAAAAATCAGGTCATACTATGTTTCTTAACTTTTCTGATGTGCTGAAACTATTTTATATGAAGTTCATACTTAATTTTTCTCTTTCAGCCCCAGAAGCATCAGCAATGGGAGCATAATGAGTATATGAAATAGATAAATATTCCTCCACTCTATAGAATAATTTGCTACCTGCCAACCTTAGAAAGGTATCATTTGTTGCTATCCTGTCAATGATGGGACCACCATGCTGACAACCCATACCTAAAATCTGGGAAAAAGTCTAGAGCATTGAGTAATGAGATGGGTTATATGTGATTACGATAGTGTCTTAAAAATAGAATAGTGTGCAAAGTGAAGAAGACATGGGTATAAATGTGTAGGTCTGTGATCAGTGATCATATTGAAATAGCAATAATAGAGACACAAATAAGCTCACTTGAGACTACTGGAAACATCTTTACCTTTATGCTTTATCTGCATCAGTGTGATGAGATTAAAAACATGACCCTTTTCAAAGTAAAATGATGTTATTCTTATTTATGACAATCCCTCAACAGATCTAGTCAGGTTGTTATTGATAATTCCAAAAATATAAAAGACTTATAGGTTTAAGCAAGAACACTGAGATCCACTGGAAAACAGAAAATACGGAGAAAGAAACGGAAATTTCTTATTTGTTTTTACAAAACCAACATGTCACCGAATTAAAATCCACCTCACAAATGTATCTTAGAAAGAAATGATGCTACAGAACAGTTTTACATGGATAGTGAGGCAAAAGCTGTAAATATATTAATAATAACTAGAATTAAACAAGATATTTAATGAATAGTGTAGGGCCTGCTTCTAGGCAACAAGCTTGAGTAGTGGAAGCCTGTGTAAGGTAAAAGGGCTCACAGTGACCACCAGGATGAATGCGAACAGGTCCATTAGGTGAGGGACCTCAATATATCATCAGCCCTAGCTTACCAACTAATTAGAACCAGGCACGGGTACCAGAAAGGGAACAGTCCATCCACGCCCATACTCCTTACCTTCTTCTCTTAGCTACAGCCCCCCCACCACTGCCTCCTAGCAATCTCTCCTAGGCTGTCCTGCCCACTGTTCCCCTGTAGTGTATTCAATAAGCTTCTATCTCCTTTGTTCTGCCATGGAAGAATTCTTTCACTGTTAGTGTCACTGGCCTCCACTTGATTGGGTCACCCCACAAATAGTATCATGACCAACAAAATTCTCCTCAGAAGTATACAAGGTTAGTTAAGTATTAGAAATTTTCTATAATTCACCACGAGATGCAGACTCATTAGGAATTTGATGAAGCTTTAGAGTCAGTATCTTTTACTCTGAAGGGACCCTCCCACTGCAGCTGTTCTTTTCCATTCTGAATAACTAGTTACTTTCAGGGCCTTTCAAAGTGTGTAAGTTTTAGACCCTAAATAAACTGGAAATACTCTAACTTACTGTATTAAAGGTAAAAAAGGAGAAAAGTGCTAAATGATATCAAATTATTTCTGACAAAATTTTATTTTTAATGACTGCACACATAGGAAATGGATGAGTGATTCTTTAACCTTTTGACATGAGTAGGTTATTATGCTGGCCAAAAGACTGAGTCTATCTTAATGGTAGAACTCTCAAAGCATTCCTGAAATTAGGCACAACATAAGGGTGATCCCTCTCTTGTTTAAATCCTAAGTAATACTCTCAGATACAAATCTTCAGCACATTCACAGATTTTTATTGAGTGTCTTCCAGGTTACTGGTATTATTAATGAAGTGGATAATACTGTTAGTAAACAGACCTAAATCTGGTCTTGATGTATTTAACAGAAGTAGAGAAAGAAAAGGGATAGCATTAGTAATATTTTCAAGTTTGTCAGTTGTTTACATGGAAAATATAAGTTATTATAAAAGTTATTAGAAATTATAAGATTATTCTTTAACATGACTGGTTATAAATCACTTTAGAAAAGTAACCATTTGTAACACACAATTTAAAAAAAAACCTCAAATATGCCTGTAACCAAAAGCCTGAATAAATATAACCACAAAAGGAATAAATATAACCACAAATTTATATGACCTAGATATACATGTCTATTGAAATAAACATCAAAGACTTGAAAATAAAAGAGTCCTTATTCTTAGAGATGAATGATTTGACATTCTAAAAATTGTTTATCTTCATTACTTAATGTTCCCATTCACTACAGAATTAATGATAACCCTATTCTGAATTTTAGGAGGTTAGATTTGATGAAATGTTCTAAAACTTGTCAGAAAAAATAACATAGCTAGGGAAATGATGAGCTAAAATAATGGATATGTGTAAAGTGGTCTTGACCCATCAGATACGAAAGCATATTATAAGGCTAAACAAAAATACCATAGTATTAAATTTAAATTTAAAATTAAAGGGGTGCCTGGGTGGCTCAGTGAGTTAAAGCCTCTGCCTTCAGCTCAGGTCATGATCTCAGGATCCTGGGATCGAGCCCCGTGTCAGGCTCTCTGCTCGGTGGGGAGCCTGCTTCCCTTCCTTTCTCTCTGCCTGCCTCTCTGCCTACTTGTGATCTCTTTCTGTCAAATAAATAAATAAAATCTTTAAATTTAAAATTAAAAGATAAATAAATTTTAAAAGATTTATTAAAAGACTTATTAAGAGATTTTAAAAGACAAATTTTTAAATGATTTAAAATTTAAAAGATAAAGAGAACAGAAAAGAGAATCTAGAAACTAGAGACCCAAGAAAATACAAAAGGGACTCCAGGGATCTTTATACTCTTCATTATATTTTTTCCTGCATTATTTGAGTTTTCTACAGCAAGTATTACACTTACATGAAAAATGTAATATATGTACATAAAGCAAATACATTAATATAGAGAAAACATTAAGCTCAGATAAATATAAATATAAATATATTTCATTTCATAAAGATAACTCTATTACATTTGAACTCAAATACACTTGACAGTTTCAATGAATCACACTCCTGAAAGAACACATCTATTAAGTGGAGATTTTTCATCATCATAGGATCTGAGAACTCTATCCCAGTAGAGGAACATAGAAGTTATTTTGTTTGTCATAATTTTATATATGAAGAAAGAGCTTCAAGTAGTCAAAATGAGTCACCTAAATCCACACTAGAGGCTAAGGCCAGAACAAAAATGATTTCTAAATCAGTGCTCTTTTCACCCTATCACAGTTTTGTCCCATGTTCCCACACTGTTGCATAGTGCCTGACTAAGGACAAGCAAATAGCAATGGCTTAAGCAGGATTTTAAGACAGCATGAAACTCCTACCTCAATGACACTTTACCAAACCTAAAAAAGAACTTCACATTTTGCATACCACAGATTTGGTATTCATAAGATGGTATGAATTTTCAAACAAACTTCTAGTAATACGTGAATCCCACCGATGTCTGTAGGTTGTTCAAACACATTCAGATCGCTGAAACACAGTCACCCTGCAGTCTCTTGCTTTGCCTAATTCATCTGACGATATTCCAGATGACTGTCACGCAGAGCGTTCTGGTGTCTTGAGAAGGCAACCAGGGTTTCTCAAACATTTTATCCCTTAATGTCTATAAACTTCAGTAGAGACTTACAAAAGTGACTCAACAATAGGAATTAAAATTAAGTGCATCTCCAGCTGGTACTGCATATAAAGTCATTCAAATAAAATGGTTGTCTATGAAGTTGAAGGAAAAAATCTTTAACACTTCTCTGAATCCCATCCCTCCCCCCACAAAACAACCTTTCATCATCTATGGAAATTACTGTAAAGCTCCTATGTTTTGAAAAACATCTATAATTCAAAGATAATTGATGATAAGCTGTATTTAAATCATTAGATATATCATACTTCTCTGTAGCATTTTAGGTTATGGACTCTGCAACTAGTTTCTCATCTCATATGTAACTCTCCACTTCTCCACTGCCCCCATGCACACACCTTATGCCTAGAAAATGGCTTTTCAATTCCTTATGAGTTTTGTTTAAGAAGAAATCTATTGCAGGTAATATTAATTAACTTTGATATCAACAGATACTTTTAAATTTTATAACAACTAGAAAATAAAGTAATCAATCTTATTAAAACCCAGGAGGAGGCAAAACAATCCCATTAAGATTACATAAAATCTCTTTTGAAATAGAAGAAAAACAGCTGAGAAAATCAACAAAGTATTTCAGATTAGAAGATGATTGTTTATACTTCAAAAAATACAGGCCAGTATTCTAAAAGGCTGATTGGTTATTTCAGATCTTCTCTTTCTTAGCAGTTCAGGGGGAAATGGCATTTTGGGGTGTGTGTGTGTGTGTGTGTGTGTGTGTGTGTGTGTGTAATGTTAAAAGCAATGGCAAATTAAGACATTTTAGCATTCACAAAGATGACATTTGCAGTAGGAAAAAAAACCTTGTAATATGAATGACTGGAAGATTTCTAAATATTAAAATTCCTTTGAAAACCAGTGTAAAGACCAGTGCAATTGGGAATCTGGTGAACCGACATGAAGCTTAATTATACTCCCCTCTCTAGGATACAACCTTGAGAGAATGATTTGACCTATCTAAAGTTCTGTCTGTCAGAGATTATGACACTTACCTCAGAGATGTGGATGAGGATTCAAGTTATTAATAGCTAATATTGATTTCATGCTTATTGTGTGCCAAGCACTCTTCTAGGATTGTTAGCCTCATTGGTTTATTAAATGATCATAACTACATTAGATATAACAATGATCACTATTTTACAGAAAGGAAAGTGAGATTAAGTAACACACTCAAGGTCTCCCAGGTAGTAAATGGAGAATCTATAATCTGAATCTGGGTGATAATGAGTCAGGAAATCATGTTCTTCCATTAGCAAGATAGATGGCATAGAGTAAATGTTCGGTACAGGAGAAACTAATATACATGTTTGTTACTAACTTCCTTCATTGAACTGTGAGCTCATGGTGGGCAGAAAACTTTTGTTTATTGAATGAATGTCATTTACCTCTTTGACACTGTATTTGCCTAACCTGCTTCAAATCCTCACTAACTGTTCAAATTATACTAGTAAATAGTACTGCATGTACGTTTTTCTCCTTTTATCTCATTGGTTGAATGAAAATAAATCATTTGTAAGGAATTAATTGGTATAGTTACCTTTTTGTCATTTCTAAAAATGTGCCCATGCAGCCAAGGATGAATTTTAGAAAAATGTAAGAAAAGGTGAAAGTAGGATGAATTTCATAATATAAGAAAGATTTACCTTTTTCTCTACATACTTATAATATGGTTTTATAATGAATATACTTTTGGGGGGTGCCTAAAATAAGATAATAATATAGCTCTTAAAAAACTTCTCATTGGAATAAACCACTCTCTTTAAAGATATTTATAATACAGCTGGTAGCAGTCATTGTGGGAAACATTTTTTTGAAGAACTGAGGACTTGATCAAAATGCCTGTTTTCCCTTTGTGTTTAATTTGCATTTGGTAAGTAATATAAAATCCCTACCATCTTTAAGATGTGAGAAAAAGGCATTGAGAGATCTAAGTAATGTATGAACAGTCTTCTGGCAAAAAAAAGAAAAAAAAAAAGAGAGAGCAAAACAAAGCTATTCATCAGCTGTCATCTCAGAATGCAATCCCAAGATATCTTTAAACATCCTTCTCATTACAGTATTTTTTTAAGCAAGAACATATTTACTGTCTTTTGCAAGTTCATCTTTTCAAACAGTTGTTCTCTAAACATTTAATCAGATAAAGGAAGACATGTAAGAGAGGCACCTTTAATATATTTTTTAAGGCAACTACTGTGGAATTAAGCAGCATGGGCAATTTAACATTTTCCTTTCTTGTGTATATATAGAACAGTAGAAAAGAAAAAATAATAACTGAAGGAAGGCTTTAAAAATTTTAAATTTCTAACACTTCAGGACATATTTACTAGAGTGGTTTCTGATTCATTTAGACATAAGGGCTGTGTTTATCCACTATACACATGGCTATTAAGAGAAAAGTTTCCATTTAATTTAGTAACACATAGAGGGTAGAGGAACATATTGGTGTGAGTTCAGTGATGCTAACACTTGGAGCATGGAGTGTCAGATTGGTGTAGAACTGTGAGCACACTTAACTCATTTTACCCTAGAGCAAATGATTTAATCTTCCCATGCCTCAATTTCCTCCTCAGTGAAGTAAAATATCAGTCTCTCCCCAGTAGGATGCTCTATGGTTCAGAACATTCGTGGAAATGGAAAAGGATGGCATACAGTGAAGTCAGATTCCCCATCTCTCCAGGTAAGAGTCCTGAATGTAGCATCAAGAGAATCAAGAAATGTGTAAGTTTGGTGCGACCTTAATGAATATTCCTGGACTTGGGTCCATTGTATCCTCCTCCCATCTTCCCTGACACCTGTCCCCCAGTAATTCCCTATATCTGTGTTTAATTCCCATCCTAAATTACTTGGGAATGTGTCCCTCAGAAATGTCCCTGAAATACCAGGACCAGTTTACCTTATCTGAGAGCACCGAGCCTTGGGTCATCTATTATCTGCCAAGAGTGAACCCCAGTAGGCCACAGAACCAGACCTAGTGGGAACAGGCTTTTCTGTTCAATGAGGCTTTACCTGGCAACACGGGATGGAGCTTTAAGTGGAGAATTTAGAAATTTGGAATTTAGAAAAGATGGCTTTTCTAAAACAGAAACAACTTTTAAAAAGAAACTAATCACTCCTTTTCATAGTATTCAACCTCTGGCTATGCCTCAGCTTTTGTGTTTCCTCTCACTGCTGCTGATCCATCTTCTTTGCTGTGATTCCTCCGGCTATAGCTTTTTCTAAGTTTCTATTTTTTATAAACTTTGTTTCCAGTCTTTCTCCTTCAGCAGTTTCCCTTGCATCCAAGACTTCAGCTATGCTCTCTATGGGTGCCATCCACCTGCGTATCTTCTGCCAATAGCTCTTTCCTGAATTACAGACCAGTGTTGGTCTGTATTGCTCACCGCATATCTCCACCTCACTATCTCATTATAAACTTAAATCAACAGATATGCTAATGACTGAACAAATTCTCATTTCCCCTAGAACCACCTTATCCTCTCCCACACAGTTGACAAATCCCAAGACAATCCTAATTTCATGTGCTAAATTCAAAACTTCCCAGGATGCCTTAATGGAAAAATATACTCCCATTCAAAATGAAAATGAAAATAATGATCCCCTTATAATATTAAAACAAGCAATTTTTATGGACTACTATGCAGTTATCACAATTGATAGGTATTTGATTTGGGAGATACAGATACAACTAATTTGGTAGAGTTTTCAAATATTTCCCAGAACTTTAGAATTGTGTATACACTCAAAAAAAAAAAAAAGTGGGCAGCAATAATTACAAACCTAGTAGCTTTTATTTATTTATTTATTATTTAGTTTTTGTAAGATTTTATTTATTTATTTATTTATTTGCAGACAGAAATCACAAGTAGGCAGAGAGGCAGGCAGAGAGAGAGGAGGAAGCAGGCTCCCTGCTGAGCAAAGAGCCTGATGCGGGGATTGATCCCAGGACCCCGGGATCCTGACCTGAGTCGAAGGCAGAGGCTTTAACCCACTGAGCCACCCAGGCGCCCCAAACCTAGTAGCTTTTATGCTCACAGTGTAAAATTGCATGGTTATAATCCTTAGAGTGGGATGACATCTATGATACTCACAGGAATGCTGGAAGAAATGAGGTCGTACCATTACGTTGAAGTCAAGTTGTAAGAATATTAAACAATTGGGTGGGTTATATCAAAAAAGTTTCATATTTGGCTCCTCCTTCCTCCATCTATTCTTGAGGTATCCTCTAATGTCTTACAAGCGACAAATCCCCCTCCTTTTCATGCTTACCTTCTTAGCACAACCCTCCGAACTTCCTTTGCAGAAACTGTGTATTCTCTTCATCATCTCCCACCATTATGTACCTAGTTATTATCTACCATTATTTTCTTAATAACAATTCAGGCATATATTTTTGCTTCAAAAACTGTCACTAGATTTCCAATATCAATTTGTCTGTCAACTTAAGTATTAAGATATACCCTAAACAGGTTTTAGTTTGTAAAACAACATGGTATTTAGGTTGGAATCTCTGCCTCAGATTGTCTCTGGACTCAAATATCCATATCCACCACTTACTAGCAATATGAATATTTCAAGTGACTTTTATTTTTCTGTGCCTCAGTTGCTTTTCAGTTAAGTAGGGAGGAAATAGTAGCTATTAACTACAGCCATAATAACACATTTCCTGAAGTAATGTACTGGCTTTATCTGCCCATTTACATTTTCTCCTCCCTGATTGTCACTAATGTTTGGATGATTTAAACATTTTCCACACAGCCTAAAATATTTGTTATGAGGGTAGATTCCATGTTAAATGTTCTTCCTGGGGGGAAAAAAAAAGAAAGAAAGAAAGAGCGCACACTAGTCTTAAAGCTTCTCAAAGGGTCTTCAGGGTCTCATCTCAGTGATGACTTGACCCAGATCATCACTGGGTGAAAATTCATTGTTTAAGAATATGACAATTTTACATACATGTAAACATTCTAAATTAACTTGAAACTAGGGGGGAAAAAACAAGTAACAAAATGACAGGGCAATGACCATTGTTTTATACGATTTAAGCTTAACGAATTAAGGAAAGGTTGACGGATTTTTTTTTCTATTTACATTAACCAAAGGTGAAATGACTTTTTGGCTTGTATCCTAATCTGTTAAAAAAAAAAGTAGTCATCTGATTCAAGAGGTTAAAGAAAGAATAATGTGAGGGTTTAATTTTCTCTTCAAAATGTGATTCTTGATAATACGAAATTAAACTAAGAAAAATGTTTTCCCGAACAAAAAATAACACATACATTCTAAGATCTTGAACTAGATGAATAAATGCATAAGAAAAAAATACAGTTCAATATCAGTAAGACTTTTCATGGGAAACATCAGTCAAACCAGACTGCTTGCACATCACATCTTTATTCGCACACTCTCAGGATTCCAAACATAGAGACAATTTCACTCTATGAGTATAGAATCCATTGCCTCAGCAATCATAAGCCCCAATTTTTTTCTCTCTCTCTAAGCAATTCAGAAGTTCTTGGAAATATTCTGAAACTCTACCAACATCATTAGCCACTTTAAAAAAAAATCACAAGTTCCATGGAAAAGCATCAGTGAATGATTCATTCATTCAACAAATATTTCTTGAAAGGTTGTTGCATGACAGGAATTTAAGGCTGGGAATCCAGCACTGAATGAAGCAGACAAATCCCCTATTCATATTAAACATACATTCTAGCAGAATGACTTTAAGCCTAGGGTTGGCAAAAGTTATCTATTATACTAAACCAAGAACTTAATTGTTCAAGGGTATACAAAATTACTAAGCAAATTTTTACTTGATAAATGTGATAACCTAAATCAGTAACTGAATAAACCTCTACATTCAGGGTAAAAGTTAACTTTCAAAATAAAGTATTTCATGAATTTGAAGTTGGTCAAACAAAATTTGGTAAATGTAAATTATATAAAATATGATAAATGTAAATTATCCAAAATTTGGGGGTCATGTCTATAAGACCATACACTTGGCTAAATCTGATGTTAAAACAGACAAAAAATAAAATTTTATTTGTACATAGTCTATGACTAAAATAAATCTTTCAATTTCTTCTGGTCTAACTAGCAAGTTAATCAGGTGGTATGTAATTTTGAATGTTTACACTAAGCAAAATGCTCAGGTTAACCAGCACTGTATAAAGGGACAAGCCTTGACTTGGGAATTAAAAAATCTGGTTCTAAACTCAATTTTGCCATCACTCTCTATCATTCACCTCTGTAGCATTATTTCCAATTTTGTCAAATCTAAGTCAAAGCAGTAAAATTTTTTTCAGCCAAAACCAACTTAGCGTCCATGACAGATGAATGGGTAAAGAAAATGGGGCATATACAAGTAATGAAATATTATCTAGCCTTAAAAGAGAAGGAAATTCTTTTGCAACAACATGGATGAGCCTGGAGGACATTATGCCATGTGAAATGTCAATCACGAAAGGACGACTACTATATGATTTCACTTATTTGAGGTACCTTAAACAGTCAGTCATGAAAGCTGAGACTAGAATGGTGTTACTAGGGATGGGGGGAGAGGAGAATGGAGAGTTGTTTTTCAATTGGTATACAGTTTCAGTTATGTAAGATGAATTAGTTCTAGATATTTGTGGTACAGTATAGTGCCTACTGCATTTAAAAATTTTAGTAAGATGTTGGATCTCATATTAATTGTTCTTACCACAAACAACAGCAACAATAACAATGGGACACAAAGGAACTTTTGGAGGTAGTGGATATGATAGTGGATAACCTTGATTGTGGTGATGGTTTTGCGGTTACATGCATATGTCCAAACACATCAAACTATATGTAATAAATATGCTCAGTTTCTAGTATATCAATTATACCTCAATAAAGCTGCTCAAAGATGTAAGTTGATTTAATGACTTTGAAAGTATATAAAAATTTCATGTCAGAAATACCTGTTGTCTCTCCATTCCCTTCCCATCTCCTTCTTCTGCATGGAAACTCACCATAGCCACACACATACATTTTGGTTTAGTTATTCTTTCATATTTTTCTGATTTTCCATAGTTAAAGAGAAAAAAATGACTTAAATGTATACTAATGTATGCTGGGGAAATGCTCTGCAGTCCAGAGAAGTAATTAGCACTTCAATATATGGATACAAATGTAGAACATCTTATACAGTGGAATTTGAATTTGAATGTTCAGCATGTCACTGAGTTTGTTTTTCTGTGCTGAGCTCAGATAACCAGAGTCTACCTCAGGTGACAGCTATTCCTTTTGCTCAACATATTGTATATTAATGAATATCATTATGGAACAAAGGCTTTTCAGAGTCTTCAGATACTTTTGTAATAGACATTCTTTTACAATTCATATTGCTTCAGAAAGAATGGAGACTTATTTACTGTCCTGAAGCAGATTTTCCTTTGTTCTATAATTTCTATAATGAGTACATTTAAATATGTATGTACATTTAAAACTTTTAAAAATTAGTAGAACTGTTACTCTAAACTCTATGTATGGTTTTACTTAACTTTACATGCATTAAGAACTTAAAAACCTCCTTGTCTTCAGAAAATAAACTAGTTATAGTATGAACTAGCAAGAAGGTGAATTAAACATGAAGTGGAATACTCTTAATTTCCTATTTCTTATACCTTCATGTATAGTTTGGGGGAAAAGAAGAAAATTGTTTTCTCAACACACAACTTTTCAATTCTTTGGTCCATTCTGTAAATCTGTAAAAAGGATTCAGAAGTTCCAAAGAAGAGGCTAACATCTATTACGTAAGTATATTTTAGAAGACTTTCATAATACACATTATGGTGTTTTTCAGATATAAATATCATGTCATCTAGTAGATTGATATAGGGCCTTTAGATCAATCTAGCAAGTAATTACATATTCAGGATCCCCTCCCTCATGTAAGCATTATCATTTTGTTGACAGCCTTAGAAAAAATCCAAATGAGAAATGCTCATTTTAACTTGAAGTTATACGAAATGCTATACTGTTCTAACTTTTGATGCCACAGTCTAAATGTAGAAAAATTATGGTACAGGGATAGTGATAGGAATAGGAAAACTTTTCTTTCTCAGTAATGGAGGAGATGGAAATCAAATTTCAAAAGTCTAGAAAGTTCTTTCATAAATCATAATACTATGTTAAGGTATAAAATTAACAAGATCATTTGAATTTACATTTCCTGGAAGAAATTGCTAAGGAAAATTCTACAAAACCATAATTTCTTTCCCCAAGTTTATATTTTTCCATTAGTAAGAACATATTGTCAAGATATTACATACATTTCCTTAAAATGTAAACTTATAGAGATGCCTGGGTGGCTCAGCTGGTTAAACATCTGCTTTCAGCTCAAATCATGATCCCAAGGATCCTGAGATCAAGCCCCATGTCGGGCTCTCTGCTCAGTGGGAAGCCTGCATCTCCCTCTTCTTCTGCCTACTGTTCCCCCTGTTTGTGTTTTCTCTCTCTCTCTTTTTGACATATAAATAAATAAAGTATTTTAAAAAAAAGTGAAGTTATCAAATCCTCCACCTTGCATATAGAGTAAGGTCTATAAATCAATAGACCATTATTATCACTGTTATCATTGGAATAATTATTACTACTATAGTATTCATTGTAGCAATAATACAAATAGCAGTTGTAGTAATATGGCACTGATCCCAAAGGATAATTAACTTCATAGTATGAGTAATAGTTTATGATTCTAACATGTCTTATAATGTTACAAGACTTAAGTCATTAATGAATTGTCACATAGTTAAGACTTGATCAAAATTTATAATAAAGTTAGGGCTATACTTCAAAAAATTCTAATGTATTTAATATCCCCTATAATCATGATGATATAGATCTGTGTTATGGGTTTATTGTAATCTTTTAAGATTTATTTATTTTATTGTGAAGTTATATTTTTATCCTGAGTGAGGATACCTGGTTTCAAGTTCTAGCTCTGGCAGATAATAACTATTAGTGGAGATATCGTTGCTAACATCACTGAATCTCAGACATCCCACATACAAAACAATTAATGCTTACCTTGCCAACTTTACTGAATTGTAGGATCAAATGAGATAAGAACTGTGAAAATAATCCATAATACCAAAGTTATAAGTAAATGTTATTCTTATACCTTCCTTAAGTTTATTGAGTTCTATTTATTTTTCTGTTCTAAGCTTCTCATATTCAAGATTTAACAAGAGACAACTTCTTTCACTCCCAGAAAAAAAAAATTCTTATGATTCATGACTTTAATTCAGTATTTAAAAACTTCAAGTTTTGGGGCACCTGGGTGGCTCAGTCTGTTAAGCGTCTACCTCTTGATTTCAGTTGAGGTTGTGATCTCACAGTTGTGTGGTTGAACACCACGTTCAACCACATTGGTTGGTTGGGCCCTGCCACTAAGCATGGAGTCTGCTTGAGATTCTTTCTCCCGTTCCCTTTGCCCTTCCCCATGCACATGTGCATTCTTGCTCTCTCAAAATAAATAAATAAAATCTTTAAAATAAATAAAACAAAGTGAAAACTCAAGTTTTATGTATCTGTTGCATCCAAATATTATTTTACTTATTCTGGGGAACAGATGAGGGCATAGATGAAAGAGTGTATGTGTGTGTGTGCATGCATGTGTAAAACACTGAATATGTTATTTTCTACTTATATATTGCATACAATAACAGGTATTATTCAATATATATGTTTACAAAAATGAATAATCCATTGACTTAGATCTTGGACAATGAAATGTGTTCCCAAAGAAAATATTTGTAACTTAAATTCTGTTGCAAAATTAACTTACCACTCCAGGAAAATTTTAGTAAGGAAAACTATCAATTACAAATTAAACAGATCTTTTACTGAGGAGCTATTCTTTTTGTCTATGTACAACCAATACTTATGATTTCTTCTATGATTGATACAATAATGAAGTAATAACCACATATGAGAGTACAGGAAACATTTATAATAATGTTCTTTATGATAGAATATTTATAATGCTCAGAGTCAACTGAAAAATCACTACCAACTTCAAGATAAATTACAGTGGTACAAATAGACAAATATAGTAGGGGAAAACTCTTCTTATTAGTAAGAAATATATCCTCCTGGGTTATATCAAGGGAGATTATTGGTTATCAGAAAATTCAGGTAAGTATCCACTGGCAGAATAGGGCAGGCTACATATTTTGTCTACAGAGCAATGATTGACCTTTGTTCTGGTTTGCTTCTGGTATAATGGAGAGCATAGTGATTTTCTCAAGTTAAATCCACAAGATTTCTCTTGGTTACATCTTCTCATCAGTTTGCAGATACACTTTGCCTTTTTTTCCCCCTTGATAAGTGAGAGGGATTGAGTAGAGTTCAGTGTAGTAAGGGAGAGCATGACCTTGGAGTTCATGTAGACCTGGCTTTGATAATCAGCACTGCTTCCTACTTAACTGTGAATATGTGTAAGTTACTTCTCCAATGCTTAATTTCCTCACTAAGTAAATACATGGTACAAGAATTAAATGAGATAAAATGCTTAAATCTTGTAGCATTGTGTTTGGAAAAGACAAGTTATCCCCCCTGAGGGGGATAATCATTGTTACAGAGTGCAGAATTTTAGGTCATTTGGAAATGTGAAAATCCACTAAACAAATAAGCTCTACTTGAACAAATGGAAAACTACATCTGTTTTCTATAGAATAACTCAACATCATGACAGGTGCTCTTTCTTAAGTAAATATTTAATGCAATTCCAATAAAAATATAAAATTTTAAAATTAGATGAGATGATTCAAAAATTCATATAGAAAAATATTACATGGAGAAGGTCAGCTTTCTTAAAAAAATAAATAAAGTAATAATGGACAGGGACTAGCTATGCCCAATTTCAAAATATATAATAGAACTATGATAAATAACTTCAGTATGGCGTATGTATACACAGTTAATCTAAAAAACAGAGCAGAAAGTCTAGAATATGAATGTATCTGTGAACATAATACAAGTTTGGAATGTGAACAGTTTGCATTTTTAATTAAGTGGAAAAAGATAAAGTAATCAAAAATGACATTGGGTCTACCATTTGAGGACAACATGATTTTTAGGGTAAAAGTTTGGTCTTTATTTTCCACATTCTAAAGCAAATCTTATTTCCCATATGCCAAAATAAATCCTAGAACAATTATGTTGATTGAAAAATAAACCATAAAAATTATGAAACTTTTAGAAATTACTTATAAAAATACTATTTGAAAAATAATCTTAGACTGATTTATAAAGATGAAATAGGGGTGCCTGGCTGGCTCAACTGGTTGAGCATCAGACTCTGGGTTTTGACACAGATCACGATCTTGGGATCATAAGATCAATCCCCATGCTGGGCTTACACTCAGTGGGGAGTCATCTTGAGATTCTCTCCCTCTGCCTTCCCCTACTCGCATATGTATGCTCTCTGTCTCTCAAATAAATAAATAAATCTTTTTTTTAAAGGCCAAATAATCTTGTTTTTTGAAGTAAGACATAGAATACTGAAAGCACAAAGGAAAAAAATGTAAATTTGACTAAATAAAAATATTTTTTTAAGTCAAAGATTATGAATTCGGGGTTAAAGGAAGTACTATGTTCAGAACTCTTTTTTTTTCCCCAAGATTTTATTTATTTATTTGTCAGACAGAGAGAGTACAGGCAAGCAGAGAGGCAGGCAGAGGCAGAGGGAGAAGCAGGCTCCCTGCAGAGCAAGGAGCCCGATGTGGGACTCGATCCCACGACGCTGGGATCATGACCTGAGCCTAAGGCAGAGGCTTTAGCCCACTGAGCCACCCAGGCACCTCTCTTTCTGTTCTTTAAAAGGAGGTAAGTATTTCACACATGTCTTTTAGTTTTTAATGTTTATATAAGCTGTTCTAGCAAACTTTAGTCTCAAACCGAGGGATTTCTTTTTGTAGGGATAAAGATACAAGAACTGGGATGACTAAAATGTAGCAAATGATAGAAGATAATAATCCTATATTATGTGGTAAAGAACTGAGGAGGAATGATGTAGTGAAATATAGAGAAAAACAATAAATTGAATAGGAAATGTAAGGCAAGTTTTCCAATTTTAGTAGAATGTTGTACATGTGTTGGAAGAAACAGGAGAACTTTAGTGATTCAATGGTCAGGAGAAATTACTTTCATCTAAGAATAAAGTAGAACATGGAGCAAGTTCTATGAAGACTATTGATAATTAAAGATGAGTTGGCCATTCTAAAGTAAATAAGAAAAACAACAAAAAGAAAAGGGAATCTACGTATTTCTGTTCAGATTGTGTATGTCTTACTGTTGAATTACAATAAATGATGTATGGCTATGGCAGGCAGCAAGAACCTGTAGTAAGTCCCCCCAAATTCTAGATCAAGTGTTGTCAATTTAAAGATTTGACAAATTTGTAAATATATTTTTAACTGATATTGTGGGCTAGATAGCCATGCACCGCATGGCACTATCATGCAAAATGAAAAATGCCCTATTGGCAAAGAAAACAACAGTTAGATACTTTGTACAGAGTACAAATATTATATTTTGCTTTATTTGAAAATTTATCAAGACTTTTATTCCATTTTGGAAAATGGCATCACCCAACGGTAATGCCACTAATGGTGTCTGAGACACCAGCTCTATCAGCCTGCCTTTCTGGTTGTGTGTTCATAGTAGTTGTACGTTCATAGTGGTTGCACATATAGAGGAAGACATACGAATTCTTCACTATATTTTGGAGAATGGTCCTGATGAAAAATTTGCACTTTGAAACACATATTTCTTTAAAAGTTATTTTTCCTTTTATGTCTTTTATTTTATAGATAGAAAATGTGGTTGCTATATATTTTTTTAAAAAAAGGTATATGTAAGTAGGTAATACAATACTAAACATGATTTTTTTTTCTAGGACAGTTAAGGATGATTGCAAGCTTTGGCTTTTAAGGAGGATATTGGAATGGACCACGTTAGGAACTATAACTCTAGATCAAATCTGAAATGATCTGTCTATTCCTATGAAAGAAGGCTCATGATCAAGTATATCCTTTATTGATGTTACTCTGCATCAATCTTCTTGAAAGTTCTGAGTTTCAATCCTCATGTATATGTAAAAGTAAATAAAGATCTCAGGAATACAAGGTAACCATGGACTAGTTATTCACATGGTCCTCCTAGAGTATTTGCTATACTTACCAACATTTATAGCCAATACAGGCATATGACAGTTAATTCATCACTAGTATTATTTCTATATATAATGCAAATAATATACAAATAACACTAATAGGCTGCTTTGTGTTCTAGAAAATTACATTTTTCCTAAATTGTAAAAACCCAAATATCACAACAGAGATTTTTTTAAAAGTTGTGTTCCATTTGTTACACGGATTAGATTTCTTCAGTATTTTATAGCTATACGATGTCATCATATTTTAAAAAATAATAAAGCAACCACGTGTTCTAAATAGACGGATAATGCCAATCTATTTTGTTGGAAAGGACATAGAAATGAGATTCATATTATAAGAGCTATATATTTTCAAGAGGCTCATTTCATAAATAACTTGCCTGTTGTGCATTGCAATTGATGCTGTAGGCATATCAAGCACTAACCTATTGTTTATTATAGACCCATTTTGTCATTTTGATGGTACAGATTCAAGTATGGCAATCTTCTTTCCTCTCTCTGCTTCACTAGCTACATGACTTCCCTTGGCTAAAACCATACCAAAACATACACTTGAATGTCATAAGTTATGACAGCCTGGGAGCTAAATGGGAACCCTATTAACTGACCTATGAAATTAGGGAATTATAAATCTTGATGAGTACAGGTTGGGCTGTATGCATAGCTTACCATACTAAAAAGGTATCTTTTTAACATGTTCAGATTAAGCCCAAGTGAACATAATTTAAACACATGGAATATATTGATAAATTGATTAAAACTAAAGACTTGATATCACCTCCAGTAATTCTATAACCTGCTAAAACTCATCTGGAAAATATTATGACCACTCAGCAGGGCATCTTGGGAAGAATTAACTATTTTCTATATGTAAGAAGAAAATGTTACTATAGTTTTTAAAAACCATTAGATATATGGTTTATGTTCTAGGCCAAACTTTAAATAAAAAGGGCTGAATATTAACTGTTAGAATAGAAGAATAGATGGAAATCTAAATGAAAAGGATTTGAGAAAATATATCAGTTAAACTCTACCCAGAAATTCAAACCCTGAAAGTCATGATTATTTAGATTATGGAACCCCAATAATTTTCCTAATTTTTCTCCCTCTAGTCCAAATCTCTCCTCTCAACTCCAGACTTGTATCCCCAGTTACCAAGTAGAAACCTCTACTTTGATACCTAAGAGACATTTTATACTTGATCTCCAAAACTAAGCTCCTGCTTTGCCACCACAAAATAAAATTGTTCTTTGCGCCATTTTCTTCTTCTCAGAATATGAGAAGTCCCTCTTGCAATGGCTAAGGACAAAACCTTGGAACCATCATGACTCTTCTACTCAGCACTTGTCAGCTCTGCTTTAAAAATATGCAGAATCTAGCCATTTCTCACAGCCTCAACACTTACCACTCTGGTCCAAACCACCACTATATTTTGCCTGGATTATTATAGTAGCCTTCCACCTGGCCTCCTTGTTTACACTCTTGTTCCCTTCCAATCTATTCACAACACAGAAGCCAAAGGATAACAGATGAAAAGTAATTCAGGTCATGACATTACTTTGCAAAACTCTTCAGTGCCTTCCCAAATTACTCAGAAAAAAGAAGAAGAAGAAGCAGAAGCAGAAGAAGAAAAGAAGAAGAAGAAGAAGAAGAAGAAGAAGAAGAAGAAGAAGAAGAAGAAGCAGCAGCAGCAGCCAAATCCTTCTAAAGATGGCTGTACCTCATCTGCCCTCAGCTACTCTCCAGGGCCTATCCCACTCATTTGCAGTCTCAGTCACTGTTTCTTGAACACTTGAGTCCCTCTCAGTTCATCTCCCCTACTTTTGCTTTTTCCTCTTCCTCAAATACTCTTCTCCCAAGTGTCTATTGGTATAGTCTCTCCATCAGATCTTTATTGAAAGCCTTCTCTGGCTACCCTATTAAAATTCGTTACTTTTTCCCCCAAGTTTCCATCTACCTTCTATGATGTATTTTTCTCCTTACCACTTACCAGTACCTAACATACTCTATATTTTATTTTGTTTATTGCTTTTCTCTCCTCACTAGGATATGAGGCACAACAGGGAAGAGAATTTTGCCTCTGATTTGCCTCTGTGTCCCCTAGATCTAACAGTATCTAGGGGACACAGATACCTGTGACCTGGGTGAATGTTGAAGAGCTTTTACTACTTGGGAAGCACCTGTTGTTGTTACATAGAAGTGAGGGTCTCTGTTTCCGGTCATATACTCTCAGCAGCCCCCCCCCCTTTTTAAAAAAATCATAAGCTTTTTTAAAAAATATTTTATTTATTTATTTGACTGACAGAGATCACAAGTAGGCAGAGAGGTAGGCAGAGACAGAGAGGAGGAAGCAGGTTCCCTGCTGAGCAGAGAGCCTGATGTGGGGCTCAATCCCAGGACCTGAGATCACGACCTGAGCCAAAGGCAGAGGCCCAACACACTGAGCCACCCAGGCGCCCCAAAACCTCATAAGCTTTTAAAGGGCCTCCAAAACTGTTTAAGTCCTGAAAAATGTGGCAATATTAACCCTGCAGAAAAAAAGCTGCAATGTTAAAATTAATAAACTTTAAATAAGTGTCTACATGATATGACGGCAACTCAAATCATGCCACTGTACATATATATAATGAAGCTCCAGTCATAGAAATGAAATAATTTTAGCAAACTCAAGATTATGAAAATTACAAAATATCCTTTAATTTTCTTTTCTTTAGGCAAGTGAAATGTTAATGTGTGAAATGATACAATTTTGTTTGCCTTATGTTTTTGTGGGACACAGAAAGATAAGATGGGGGCCTTAAGGTGCTGTTTTTTTGCTGTCCATGTTCAAATCCTCAGCACAGTCAGATATATCTTTACTATTCCATTCCTCTCAGTTTCATTCTAATAATAATGTGTGGCATACTGTTCCTTGCACATACTGACCCTCAACTCTTCTGGGCCAGCTGACTCATATTCCATTCTTTAAAATCTTGCTCATCCATCTTCTTTCCCAAACAGTTTTTCTAATTGACTCCCTGCCCAACTCTAAGAAAATAGGACCAATTTGCTGATTTATATCTCCTCTCTAGAATCCTTACTTCCACTTACAGTCCCTATAAGATCAGGGTTTTGCCTCCATCACCACATTCATTCCCTACCATTTTACTCCTGATATGTTATGCTCAGTGTCTCTGGTCAGCCTTCCACAGACTAATTAATTACAATTTAAGAAACTTGGTCCTTTCTGGTCTTCCCCCATAGAATGCTGTGTTGCTAGATATTAGAATGGCTGGTTCCTCAGGTCTCAGCATGAATGGCCCTATTTTAGGTCATTCTTTTCTGATTACTTAATGTTAAGTGTTTTTTCTAGCTTCATTTCTAAGAGGCATAATCTTTTATTTTCCTCACAAAACTTATTAATCTCTGATGTAAATTTTTTCTGGTGTGTTTATTCCCTATATACTTCTTCCCATAGTCATTATAAACCATAGAATTTGTCCTGATCCCTATTTTAAGATTCAACATCTAATAGGTGATAAACAAATGCTTGTTGAATAAATGAGAGAATGTATTTATCAATATAATTTATAGGTGTACATATACTTTCCACAAATAAGCAATTTTTTTAAAGATTTTATTTATTTATTTGACAGAGGGAGATCACAAGTAGGCAGAGAGGCAGGCAGAGAGAGGAGGAAGCAGGCTCCCCGCTGAGCAGAAGCCCAATGCGGGGCTCGATCCCAGGACCCTGGGATCATGACCCAAGCCGAAAGCAGAGGCTTTAACCCACTGAGCCACCCAGGCACCCCTAAGCAAGCTTCTTGAATGCAGAAAGCTAAGGCTTACTCCTCTTTATCTCCAGTGTCTACCTAGAATAAATTAATCATTAAGTAATAATTTTTCAAGGGAATGAATCATTATTAAGACCTTTGCCAGAAGCCCTTATTTTCAAAACACTAAAAACTAGATTTTACAAAATATTCATATGGAACCTCAGAATAAACCTCTGAGAAATCAGACACATGAAGTTCAAATGTTGCTTTAAATGACTAAGGCACTGTGGCAGAAACAGTAATGACCCATAACAGTAATGACCATAACCCAAACTACTGCTTCCTCATATTTACCAGTCCTCTTGTAGTTAGGTGGAACCATACCACTTGTTCTGGCCAATGTCATCATTTACTTTGAGCTGAGGCAATGAAAAGATGTGTGCAATTCTGTGATCTTCTTCTTCTTTGGGTAATGAGTAGGAAGATCGAGGCAGTCTGAGTTACAGAAATGTCACATGGAGGACAGCTGATAAGAGGGTTGTTTGTATCACTAGAAGAATTTTAGTGAGAAAGTAGAAATTTTGTCATATTAAACCACTAATATTTTGAATTTATTATTCCTGCAGCAGAATATAACTTATTCTGAGAGGTAAACATCCCTCTATTCATAACACACACACACACACACACACACACACACAATATGTGCTTTTTGTTGTAAAAAAAAATACTACATTTATACTCTAACTTAAATTGCATGCATTTATCAATTTTGTGCATTAATATGTCTCATGGTTTCAAGTATATGAGAGAACTAGGAGATAAGCAACCATCTTAAGTGAGGTGGGGTAATCTTGCCTATTTCCATCAGAGCTGTGACTCAAATGCACTATATTTTGCTTAACCACAGACCTATTTAAAAAGCCAAAATCACAGATTAAGATCAGGCTCTCTTAGCTACCTATAGAGAATACATTATAGTTAAAGATTACTAATCTTTCACCTGGAACACTCCAAGCCTTTTAGGATCTGATATAAAAGATCAAAAAGAGGAGTATGGAGATTTCAATTTTACCATTCTTTAGATCTAATCTCGCCAATCTATTTCTCATTAGCAGAAGACAGCATACCAAGCACCATGTAAATAAAAATCACATTGAATAGAGATCATCATCCAACTAATTTGGCTGGGAATTTCCTGAGCTTTGGAGAACAGGGTGTAAACATCAATTACTTTTGACTAATAAAAGGCTTTATATTTGGGGGGGGAATAGAATAAAAGAGAAAATTTTAAGTATGGAAAATATTTTACTGATATTAGCCACTACAAAAATAGCAAGGCTGAACAAATGATATAAAACCCACAATCAAGTTTAAATAGAAAAAAAATGGCATATTTTTATGTTTTTTCCTATCACAAAATATAAAAAAAAATCTTTCCTATCAGTCATTATCATCATGGCATTTAAAAATAAGTGGTCAGACTTTGAATTTAGTTTTAAAAAACAAATAAAAATTAATCATACTACCCACATTTTAAAGTATTCCTTATAGCTGTTTTTTTTTTTTTTTTTGCTAAAAAGCTTTCTCAGTCCCTTTCAGCAGAGCATCAAAGTCTGAAATGTAATAAAGCATACTTTGAATTCTTACGAAGTGAATGAAAATGAGGAATATTTTTAAAATAGAGATCTTAATTCCCCCACTCTTACATTTGTTCTTTAGTTGGCACAGGTTTCTCTGCTCTTCTCTTGGGCACAGTTTGAGGAGGTCTAAGTGGCTATTTGGGCCTACTTTAAGACTGCCAGATTGTTGGATGGAGTTTTTATATATTCACAAAGCTGAAAGAACCCATATAAAGTTTTGAATCTGCTTTAAGAATATCATGGTGTTTGAGGGGGTTCCAAGATTGAGGCATAGAAGATCCTGAACTCACCTCCTCCCACAGACACACCAAATCTACAGCTACATATGAATCATTTCCCTCTGAAAAAGATCTGAAAACTAGATGAACTACTCTCCATGACAAAGGATTAAAGGACTACTCTGAGAGGGGTATGAGAGACACAATCTCAGCAAAAAATCCTATTGTTGGCACTGGGGCCCACATAGGGAAGAGTCTTGCCAGTAGAGCTTCTCCAATGGGAACAAGGGGTTGATGCTCCATATTAGGCATCCTAACCCTTGGAATCTGTACTGGAGAGATGAACTTTGAAAAATGTCTGACTTAGAAAACTAGTGGGGTTGATATGCTATGGGCCCAAAGTGCTATGGGTAACTGATTCCCCTTTTAAAGAGCTCTCATATGGCCTGACTCACCTGAGGATCCAGAGCAAAAGCATCAGTGTGAAAAGCCCCTAGACTGTACTTGAAGGACATGCATTTGTTGATTTGGGGGCATCTGCTGGGCAGGCAGGAGACAACTGGGGCTCTCTCCAGAGATGGAGGCACTGACTGTGTGCTCTTCACCTACCCTGCTAGTATAGGCAGGTGCACTCAGAAAAAGCACTTCTACTGCCTTGCCAGGATAGGCAGAGGCAAGCAGTCATTGTACTGTCCCACCTCCTTCCTGAAGCAGGAGAACATGGGAAGTTGAAGTCATCCCCTGCTCCTGGGCTGGGATGGTTGAGCACAGATAGCCATGGCATTCTCTTGCCCCCAAACTGGGTGAGCACATGCACACAGAAAGAGCAACACTTTGAAGTTTGTGGGCCTGTGCAACCAAGGCATTTTCCTATTGCCTTTCTGATGATGATGAGCATGCCCTGCTCCCAGTGGCCCTGCTAAAGTCCACAGACATGCACAAACCACATACAGGATGCTCCATGTTCACCTGGCCTGGTGGCAAAGAGGGTTGACATTCTGAGCTCCAAGGGACTATGACATTTTGAAAAAAGTCTTGGCAGCCCACATACCCAGAAACATGCTCCCAGTCTTCCTCTGAAAAAGGCTTGGTTACTTATGCTGGAGCTTCAGCCTGACAGACAGGGTTCAGGTTTCCCACACATCAAGATGCAAAGAGGTAGCTATTTCACCTAACACATAGAAACAAACACAGAGTCAAGCAGAATGAAGAAACAGAGGAATATGTTCCAAATGACAGAATGAGAACAAACCTCAGAAAAAGATCTTTAATGATAAAGGTAACTAATCAGCCTGATAAAGAATTCAAAGTAATGGCCTTAAACATGCTCACCAAACTTGGGAGAAGAATGGATGAACACAGTGAGAATTTCAGCAAAGAAAACACACACACACACACACACACACACACACACATTTTTCTTTACAGTACCAAACACAAGTCACAGAAATAAAGAATATTATAATTACAATAAAAAATATACTAGAAGGGTTCAACAGTAGACTGGATGAAACAGAAGAATAAATCAGTAAACTGGAAAACAAAATACTGGAATTTACCCAAAGCAGTACAAAGAAAAAAGGAATTAAAAACAAAACAAAACAGGTGTGCCTGGGTGGCTCAGTGAGGTAAAGCCTCTGCCTTCAGCTCAGGTCATGATCCCAGGGTCCTGGGATCGAGCCCTGCATCGGGCTTTCTGCTCAGCGGGAAGCCTGCCTCCCCCTCTCTCTCTGCCTACTTGTGATCTCTCTGTGTCAAATAAATAAATAAAATCTTAAAAAACAAACAAACAAAAAATAAAAACTGAAGATGACTTAACACACCAATAGAAAAACATCAAGCAAAAAAACATTCCCATTATAAGGCTCCCAGAAGAGAGACAAAAGGGCAGAAAACTTATTTAAAGAAATAATGGCTGGAAACTTCCCTAATACAGGGAAGGAAACAGACATTCAAGCGCAGAGCATTCTAAATATACTGTACCCAAACAGATTTACACTAAGACACATTATAATTAAAATGTCAAAACTTAAAAATAAAGAGAATCTTAAAAACAAGAGAAAGACAAATTGTTGCAGCCAAGGGAAGTCCCTAAGTGTATTGCCAAATTTTTCAGCAGAAACTTCAGAGGCCAGAATGGAGTGGCATGCCACATTCAAAGTTCTAAAAGGAAACATTTCTACCCAAGAATACTGTACTCTGCAAATTATTCGAATTGAAGAAGAGATAAAGAATTTTTCAGACAAGCCAAAGCTAAAGGAGTTCATCAACACCCAACTGGTTATGTAAAAAATGTTTAAATGGACTTCTTTAAAGAAAAGAAACAAGATGGGATTGGGAGGGAGACAAACCATAAGTGACTCTTAATCTCACAAAACAAACTGAGGGTTGCTGGGGGGAGGGGGTCGGGAAAGGGGGGTGGGGTAATGGACATTGGGGAGGGTATGTGCTATGGTTAGTGCTGTGAAGTGTGTAAACCTGGCGATTCACAGACATGTACCCCTGGGGATA